>JAODAL010010746.1:0-103482 GCA_025379985.1 Phyllomedusa bahiana | reverse complement strand
GGGTTTCTGACACTAGCTTGTGCTGCCTCAGCAAGGGGGGCAAAAACTATGTAACAGGTTTTCTTTAACAAGAACCAAACTGTAATAGCTACATGACTGGATCAGAGAATCTCCAAAACCGCAGGCTTGTGGGGTGATCCTGTGTGCAGTACGTAGTTTCTTCCAAAAGTGGTCCAATAAAAGACCACGGGTGAACTGGTGATGGGGTCATGGATGTGCAGAGGAAGAAGAGGTTAGCCTGGATTCTGGAAAGGATAGAAAGATCGGAGTGCCCACCTGTCCACTGCCAAAAACTTGACATGGATCAATGATCTGGTCTGTTAAATCACTTCTTTTTTTTCTTATATCATGTGGATGGCCAGATCTATGTCCATCACATATTTGAGGAAGAGAAGAGAAGCTGGTGGAGGCAGTGTGATGCTCTTGTTAATGTTCTGCTGGAAAAGCTTGGCTCCTGATATCATGTAGATGTTGCATTGATATGTACCACCTACCTAAAGATCCTTGGCAGTGCGGTTCCCAAAGGGCAGTCCCCTCCTGCCTCACTCAAACTTGTTCAGGAATGGTTTAAGGAACATGACAGAGGTCAAGGCATTGACTTAGCCTAAAAATTCCCCAAATCTCATTCCTATAGAGTGTGTGTAAGATGTACTGGAAAAACAAGTCTGATCCATGGAGACCAAACCTCACGACGTAAAAGACCTAAAGGGGTGTTCCCATCTCAGTCGTAACTTGTCGATGGGATATGCTGTAAACGTATGTTCATTTGTGGGTCTCCCTTTTGTGACCTGCACTTATCTTGAGAACGGGTCCCCTAAAATCTCCAAGCAGAACAGAGAGTAGGTTGCTCTTGTGTGGTATTATCTCCATTTTGGTTTATGAGGGTTTCAAGTAAATCGGCTACTTGGACCTCCCATTAAAATGACTGGAAAATGCCACACAAGCGCAACCTTCCCTCCCCTCCAAAGGAAACCTTTGCACCCACCAGACATTTATGGCATATCCTATTGGATGGAAGCACCCCTTTAAAGGATCTGCTGCGTTGTGGAGCCAAATATCACTGGACACCTTCAGATCTCTTGTGGAGCCCATGCCTCAATAGGCTAAGCTGTTTTGGCAGCATAAGGAAGGCTTTATCATACTGTATTAGGCAGATGCTTTTGCTGATAATGGTGTGAGCTAAGACTACACACAGTTACTGCACACATTCCAAAACTCCACTGAAGTTGGATGCAAGATGTTACAAGAGGTAAAGCTAGCCTAACGGGCATTTCGTGTTTTATGACAGACATGAATCTGAGCCCTTTTCCTGAGTGTTCTGTTTTACAGACATTAGTACTGGTTAGGAGTTTCCCTTTAAATAGGACTCCGCATTTTTGTCAATACAGTTTTCCCTAAACTTGCGATGGCCTCGGGATACAATATTTCCAATATACAATGGTCGTTCCTGGGACATTATATGTTGAGTATGGTTTCAAGATATAAAGTGCCAGACACTGCTGATCTGCGGCTCATGTAACTGGAATTGACTGGACTTGACTGGAAGATCCAACCAATTATCATGAACATTTTACTTGTAAAACCAATGTATTAGTGAGGTGCATGGAGTAATTATCAGTCTAGTAGCTCTTTTCTCCAGTACAGTGCGGTACTATATGTCCTGTACTGCTCTTACATGTATAGTGAGGGTACATGCAGTGATTGGTGGCTAGTAGCTCCTCTCTACAGTACAGTGTGGTTATACATGTCCTGTACTGCTCTTACATGTATTAGTGAGGTCATGCAGTGACTGGTGGTCTAGTAGCACCTCTCTACAGTACAGTGCGGTACTACATGTCCTGTACTGCTTACATGTATTAGTGAGGTACATGCAGCGATTGACGTTTTATAGTGCCTCTCTACAGTACAATGTGGTACTACATGTCCTGTACTGCTCTTACATGTGCTAGGACTCCAATCTCCTTTGTTTGAGATAACACACTCTGTTCTCGAGCTGCCAGCAGTCCTGTGTGGTGACGTCACTCCCTGCTCTCAGATATGACAAAAAAGCAGAAAGAGAAGGGGAGAACAGGATGGTAACCAGAGAAACCTGTGTGCACTCGGGGCAGATAAAATCTCTCATCTCCTGTTCAGGGAAAAATCAAATGTATTTGGAAAAAGTCATGACATATCGTTCCCTTCATGTTGAAAGCTAATCTTTGTAATAAGAAAACCCCTTTTAAATGTTTTTAATCTTCATTTTGCATTAGGGTCACATTGTGGGGCTTTTGAATCAATTACCAGTTTTCCATGGAGCCACAAAACCAATTCCTATTGTTTGTTGAGGGATCACTGTATAAGATTAAAGGGAATGTGTCATTAAAAAATGACTTATTGTTTAACTCACATTTTTATGTTGAACACATTTTTTAGGAATTTTTGGTTATTTTTTTTAAATTTTCCACATCACTTTCAGTATTTTTTTAATAATTTGTAAGTCCTGCAGTTTTCACTTTGGCCACTAAGCCTAATAATCGTCTGACAATTCCTGTTCTGTTTAGGGAGCTTTTCAGCAGTGTGCTCATTATCAGTAAAAGCAGGGTCAAGCTGAAAGGAGACACCATTGTGTACAGAATAACACAGGATCCACATCACAAGAGGGGATGTCCACAGCTCCCCTCTCCCCTCCCTTCACAGTGAAAACTCTCCTATACAAGGGCTATGGACAGAATCTGTCTTAAGAATCCTATGGGCATGAAGCTGCTGTAAAGTATCTTTGACTGCTGGTAAAGCAGTGCAAGCAAGAAAGTCTTCCCACAATCGTTATAGAGACGGCCGAATAGAGAAATCTACAATCGGGAAATAAAAAACGACTGAGAGGAAAAGAATATGGATCAGGGGCTTGATTTAATAAGTAAAAAAAAAATTGCTGACAGATTCCCTTTAAGAATACTACAAACCATGCCACTAATAGATGACCCCTTCATGTTTCCATAACTTTAACAGGTTGTTCTCTTACCCTTTCAGCAACTAGACATAACCCTTTGGAGTGAACATCCTGACGTTACATTATGAAATGATACGTATTGCATAGAACATTGTCATTTATGTGTGAGCTGTGTGTATCTCGGGGCAGGCACGACTGTAGGGACTGCTGAGCCATGGCTAATGAGGAGAATTACTCTACCTGTGGTCTTCCATCACTGCACTAATAAGTCTTAACAATGTCTGAAAAGTCATTTAGTTTTGCACTCGGCACAGAAGGGGCCGCGTTAACCTCCATGGTACCGGAAGACGGCGATGGTTCATTGAAACCTCCAAGACATAGAGCGTGCAGATTTTGGACATAATGGTTTTCTGGTATGAGGCCTAATAAGTAGTTTTAGGCAATGCCTTGAATCCTGGCCTGAATTCCCCTTACATTTAGACAACCCGTAATGTCCGCAGCTCAGGTCTTAGTGCATGGTCTCTTTACATCCAGTGGGCCTCAGTAAGACTGTCGTCGTTGCTCATAGCAATGAATCTGAGCTAAGCTTTCATATGGTATACTGCTGTGGAATAATGGAAGCTAAGCTCTGATTAGTCGCTATGGACAACAAGAACAGTCCTACTCTTGGACACTATTGGTAAGTAAGGCTCAGCAGGACAGATTTATCAATCCAGTCTTTTTTCTTTTTTTTTTTTAACTAAATATTGTAGAAAATATCTGAATTGACAAGATATTCTGGTTAAAAAGACAGGATTTATCAAATAGTTAGCTAACTCTTAAAGTTAGACTAGACAGTCTTACAATGCGCCACATTTATTTACTGTTGATAAATCTGGTGCATGTTAGATCTGTCTATTCTAACGTTACACCATTTTTAAGTTGGCTAACTTTATGCCACGAGCTGCACCATATTTTTTGGGCCTACAGTGTGGCCCTCTGAGCCATGCCACCTTAAGCTATATGTCACAGAGCTCAGCTCCTCTTCCTCCCATCATATAACCCTATATATCACAGAGCTCAGCTTCTCTACTCTATCATATAACCCTATATGTCACAGAGCTCAGCTTCTCTCCTCTATCATATAACCCTATATATCACAGAGCTCAGCTCCTCTCCTCTATCATATAACCCTATATATCACAGAGCTCAGCCCCTCTCCTCTATCATATAACCCTATGTCACAGAGCTCAGCTTCTCTTCCTCTATCATATAACCCTATATAGCACAGAGCTCAGCTTCTCTTCCTCCCATCATATAACCCTATATATCACAGAGCTCAGCCCCTCTCCTCTATCATATATAACCCTATATAACACAGAGCTCAGCTCCTCTCCCTCTATCATATAACCCTATATATCACAGAGCTCAGCTCTCTCCCTCATCATATAACCCTATATATCACAGAGCTCAGCTCCTCTCCTCCTATCATATAACCCTATATTCACAGAGCTCAGCTCCTCTCCTCTATCATATAACCCTATATATCACAGAGCTCAGCCCCTCTCCTCTATCATATAACCCTATATATCACAGAGCTCAGCTCCTCTCCTCTATCATATAACCCTATATATCACAGAGCTCAGCTCCTCTCCCTCTATCACATCCAGCTCTAAGATATGTTCCCTCCAAGTTTGGATCCTGTATACAATTATAGTCTTATCGGTCAGGCTATGACGTGTTCACTCACGTGTGACATAACCTTCATAGCAGGGGGCAGTGTTCCTGAAGAGAGCTACCAATATATTTATGTTTCATTTAGTCAAGGTTCAACCATGATCAATATATGGTCCTTATAAATATTCTATGTCGGACATGCTGCCCGCCGTTACCATGGTGATAAGAGGATGATATTGCCATTTGTTTTACATATTTTTTTTATGAGACAAACATCTAACCAGATCTTTATTCAAATGAGATTTTCCGAAAAACAGATGGTCCGTACACATCACAAAGTTTTTGCAACCCCTTACCCCCACCTCCTATTATAATTTATGGATTTACATATTCAACAGTATACCCCTATTGTTAGACTCACTATGCATATTTGACGTTATAAAACCTGCCATTGCTAGTGTCTACTGCATTTTCCATTTTCAGATAATTTTTTTTGATTGCTATGATAAGGATATGTGCAAAATTGTAGCTCACGCCTTTTCACCAGTTTTACGAAGAGCTCAATCCCGATTTACCGCCTGTTATAGCACAGAGCTGCATTTACCATTCTGATGCCTTCAGAGCTGGAACCTCCTTTCAAGCTTGGTTAGGTTCACATCTTCGTCGAAGTTTCTACAGGCAACCCCCGACTTACACCGTTCCGACTTACATCTGTCCCCTAGTTACAAACAGAGACTTATGGGGAATGCTGGCACTTGTAGTTCCACGTTCTACAGCAGATAGTAGCTGTGGAACGACAAGTGCCAGCCTGCCACAGCAGCACATGAGGTGAAATCTTCTTAACAGGGGTACAGACAACAAAACAAATGTAAAAACCCTTCCCTGCACTATCCAAAACTAAAAAAAAAAAACTAAAAAAATTTTTTTTTGCTGGAGTTACATTGAATAAATATACCGGTACCGACTTATATACAAATTCAGCTTAAGAACAAACCTACAGTCCCTACCCCGTCCATAACCTGCGGACTGCCTATATTCAGAGCCTCCATCAACGAGTCAGGCAAAAATTATTGGAAAAAAATAGCACACCTTTGTCAGTGGGGTCCGTCAGGGGCCATTAGTTTCTATCGTGAATGCCACCTCTGTGATGTAGGCTCTGAGCAGAACCTCTGATGTAGGTGTGAACCAGGCCTTGGTAGGTTGTTTTGGTGACTTGCTCTGTGTTCATATAAAGTAGCATTCCTAATTGCATGTGAAGATTCAGTTGTAAGGGCATGTTCACACGGCGTTTTTGGACGAGGTTTTCGGAGCGTTTCCTCGTCCAAAACGCCCCCAGTTCATTTAATTGGTTCCTATGTAAAACCTCGTTGTAGTTCACACACGACGAGGTTTTTACACGCCTCTTTGGAAGCGATGAAAAAGAAGTTTCATGTCAATTATTGAAGCGCGATGTAGGCGCGGTTTTTGCTGCGGTTTTTGTCCTGGCTATTAATTTGTATGGGTGAAAACTTCGTCGAAAACTTGATCCAAAACCTCGTCTGAAGAAGCATGTTTCAGGCGAGGTTTTGGGCCCTGTTCACATGGCGGATTGGGGCGCCTAGTTTATTAACATGGTTTCCTATTGGAAACCGCGTTAATATTCACACGCCGCGGGTTTGGCCGCGGCCAAACCCACGCGTGTGGAGAACTCTCCTGTCTATTATTGACAGGTAGTGCTCTGCGCGGCGGCCGCGCGGTGCTGCCTCAGGCGTCGTCGCGGGTGGTGCGCGGCGCGGTTTGCCCCCTGCTATTAATTTGCATGGGGGCAAACCCTCGGCGCAAGCCGCACCCCAGCCGCGCCGAGACCACGGCCAGCGCCCTCACCGCAAACTCGCGTCTCCAGACGCGGGTTTGCGGCGAGGTTCGACGAGGTTTTGGCCGGCCAAAACCACCGTGTGAACGGGGCCTTGATGTGTTTTGGGCGAGGAAACGCTCTGAAAAACTCGTCCAACACCTCGTCCAAAAACGCAGTGTGAACATGCCCTAAGTGGGCAGTTGAAGTAACGTTAGACTCGATCACCCCTTTCGCTGTGGCTGACCCATGTTGGTCTCCTCTTCTTGGAGTGTGAATTTCAGATAGGTTCCTTTTACGGAATCCCTGTCACCTAGTCATCTGGGGCCGCTTGTGACCTCTCGTCATGCCAGTGGCTGCTGATTTTCTTTTCTCCCTTGGGAATATTGTGGCTTATCTGCTATGCAATGCATCCGTTCCTTTGGCTGCTGTGACACTTCCCTAATAGGAGCTGTCAGTTTCCCCCTCATGTCTGATTTTTCTTGGTGAGTGCAGGATGATTGCCGCTTGCCAAGCAGGGATGGCGAGCTTCTGTCATAGGGAAAGTGTCCCATTTGTCTTCTGCCTTTGCAGAAAAATATATAGTCATGATCTAAATTTAATCTCGCAACAATAGTTTGCTTCCTGCTCTCCATGCTGTGGCAGGTCTGTGTGATCTTCCTGCAGACGGGTAATAATCTGCTCCTATCGTTCTGCTTTGGCACCTTTCCTTGCCACCCAAGGTTTTAAACCCTGCATGACACAACCTGGGCTACCACATCGTGACCATTAAAGATAGAATTGGATATATTTTCTGCTTTAAAGAGCTCCTGGCAGCTCTCCTGACAGGTTGGTTTTAGTACGTGCTTGTATTCCATGAAATTGCAATATTGGAGCATCTATTCCCAGAACCCTGTGCCATACTGTGTGGAAATGTTTTTTAAAAAAAATAGACAACAGGGTATTCTTGTCAGTGTGGTGTGTCTCTGCGCTCTCTGACCGTATTGACAACCATGTATTACCCTACTGCTTGTCAGTTTATTCATGCATTTTTAGAAGGTTTAAAGGGGTTGTATCACTTCATTAAATGGCCTTCAGAATAAGGGGACAGTGAAAACAAGCAACTTTGAAATTGGATGTAATTTGCAAAGCTATCTTGTTTTCACAGGATCCCTTATCTTCGTTTTGTGTAAACACTGTTCCTCAGTGCCGGTTGCATCCCTCCTCCTTGCATTTCATTGGCTGACGGCTCTACTAATTTACATTCTGTTCGGCCACGGTCGTATTCACGGGAGCACGCATTCTTGCCTCTCTCACTCAGAATAAGGGGCTGGCAACATTTCACTCTGTTCAGCTAGCAGCTCCTCATTGACACTGAAGCTGCTTCTATAATCAGAAAACAGCAGAATTATGCCTCGGTGCCTAATGCTCCTGCATAGAAGGGAGACAGATCTGTGCTCTGGAGGTGTTCATAGAAGACTGGATTCAACTGTAACAAACCTCCAGCTGTAAAAAGAGAAGAGATCTGTGCTCTGAATTCATAGAAGGCTGTCTTGACTGAATGCAGGGTTGTGGTATGTAAACAGCTCTTACAAAATAAGACTGCATAGGGAGAGGAATGACACAGTGACATGTGGAGGGGGGGGGGGCTGAACACACTGATTTGGGAGCGATTATGAACAGTGAAGGGGGAGGATGATGTCATCCCCTTTCAGTTAAGAAAGGCCCCTGGATTTCAGGAACTGAGAAAATCAAGCTACAAGAGAACAGCCGAACTGATGAAGCAATACATCCCCTTTAACAGAGGAACCACAGAATGCAGAATTATAACAAAGGATAGTTGCTTTATGGGGGAAAACAAGAATTTACATCCCAGGAGGGATTAAAAGGGTGTTTCCATCTCGGACATAAATGTCTGCTAGGTGCGGGTGCCACCATTGAGATCTGCACATCTCTTGAACGGGCCCCCAAAATTTTCTGTGTAGAAAAGGGAGGACATCACATTTGCTCAACACTTTCCATCCATTTCAATGGAAGTTCGCAGCACAGCTGTCTGTGCTCAGCCTCCCATAGAACTGGAAAAAAGAGAATGGTGTCATGCAGTTGTCAGTAGGGGCAGAGTGTATAGGGACACACCACATTCCCCGACAAGGGGAATGATAACACCCAGTAGTCTGTATGGACCTCAGGGACCCACACCTATCGGACATTTTTGGAACATCCTATGGATATGGTATAAATGTCTGAGATGGGAACTCCCCTTTTAAAGAAATATTCTCATTACTGCCAGATGCTATCATTTTATGGTGGAGGTCCAACATTTGGGGCCATCACCAATCCTAACAATAAAAGGGCCACATCACTAACTTACTGCTGCAGTCCCTTTCCAGTCTTTCCATGCGTATCAGGGTAAACGACAGCACCGATCCGTGTAAGTCAATACCGTTAGTTGCAATTCCCTGCACATTCAGGTGCCAGCATCTGTGCTGCGTCCTGTGCATTCTCCAGATCTGTGGGGATCCCAGAGTTTGGCCCCCTACAAATCATAATGATAAACCATGATTTTATAAGATGGGAATACCTTTTTAGATGACTCGCCACCCCCAATAAAATAGATATGTCGCTGACTTGAATCTTGTTGTACCCTTATGTACATGCCCTTACAGTCAGTCAAAAGTTACCCAGCTTTCTCTAGACAGTGAATGAAATTATATATACCATGACCACATAATAATGTAGATGCTATTTGGAGTCTATGGAAAGTTGACTGACGTCCAGTATGCTATAACAGCAGCCGCAGGTGGAGGTTGCCCTGTATCTCTTGCCGGAGTAGAAGACTGGTAACTTAGAAGATAGCTCAGTGGCAGCTTGCATCAGAGCACCTATAACCTCCACACAAACACACAAAAATTATTAGAAGATGAAATTATAAGACTTTTCTCAAATACATGTCCTTAGCAAATCAGAGGGTTTACCTCTGTATCAAAGGGGGACAGGTTTTACTTTCACTTTGTAACTCAGTAGATCCTTATCATGCTGTGGGAAATACCAACTGTGCAGGGGGACTGAGGGCAAAGCTGCTTGTATAGGGTGATCTGAGTCTCTCACTATACATGTACTGCAGGCACAGCACACTGAAGAAATAGTGTGACAGATGTTACCTGTTGCTTAAGCGTCCTCCATAGCAGACAGGCATATATATTAAACTGCTGCTAGTGTGCACATGATATAAACTCACAGCCCCCTGCCCAACCCCCGCACAGTGGGCTCTCCCAGGTGAAAAACAGTTAGGGCATGTCCCCACGGCACGGGTTTTTTGTCCGTTTTTTTCAGGCGGTTTGCAGTTTTGCAGACTATCTGCAAAACCGGCCGCAAATGAGCAGAACGGGGCTCTATGGAAAACCCGTGCAGCAGTCCCCACGGCACGGGTTTTCCGTCCAGCGGTTTTTCCGCCCGCAATACATTTTACAAGCACATTCTTCATCGCGGAGAAAAGCACCCTCCTCACCCCCCGTGGTATTTGTCCCTTGCCGTGTGAACGCGCCCTTACTTTCACATAACTGTCAACTTAGTCATCCATCAAGCTGTCATGTGCTGACTTGGCCCGACTTCAGAGCTGTCTTTAAGGACCAGTGCTTTTAAAAAAAAAAAAAAAAACAATTATAGGTGAAATGCTTTGATTTTCCTAATGAAGCATATTTAAGCTTTATCAATTCACTTGCATAAGTCATAGTGAGACTTTTTCTTTTTATCTAAATCGGGGGCATAAAAATCCATGTAAATGGCCTTGGATCAGAAAGTAAATAACCTACGAATCACACTACATAAATATGAAAGTAACAAATATGTATTTTACCCCAAGTAAGTAATTGCAATATCCAACTTGAAATAAAGGTTCAAAAGAAAAGGGAAGTATTGGGGGTGTCACAAGTGAGCACATCACTGCTCACTTCTGATACCCCATTGTCTAAAGATATATATATAGATATATATATATATATATATATATATATATATATATATATAAATTTTGATCTACTTGTAATAAAATATAGTAGTATAGTTAATCTCTTATTTATGGCATGTGATTTGTAGGGTATTTAGAGCTGATTCCCCATTCATACAAGGCTCATAATATATCTGTATCTAAGGGGAGTTGCTCTATAATATGTAATCTTAGTTTTGCTGTTACTTATCAGTACTAGTTGTTGGCTGTCTTTGTCCTTCTACCCCTTCATTGGGACGTAGCAGATCTGAGGCTCTTATCCGCAGTCATGCACCGCAAAGTCAGAGGTCCGGACCTATGACCAGGTAGAGATAAGAATCCTGATTTGACTCACTGGATTTAATCTGCTGGCAGGACTAGATACATCCATACTTTTACCCTCTGTTCTCCAGATAAGCGTTGGCATCATGCAGCAGATAAATGTGCCCTACACAGGTTTCCACAAGTGAATTGTGCCGTGATATATATGTATCTGATGTGTGTCTAACCAGTCTGATCTTCTCCTTTTTCTAGGCAGCCGGGTTGACGCTACTTGCATTAGGTGTTTACTCTGCCAAGAACGCCACTGGTGTAGCCGGTCGTTACATCGAAGCACGACTTGGAAAGCCTTCATTGGTTAGAGACACATCCCGTATAACAGTATTGGAAGCAGCCAAGCATCCAGTGAAGGTAAGGGCTTCAAGAGGATATTGCGTCAATGATGGAAATAATAGAATCCTGAGTAGTCCTAATCGACATTTCAGCCGTTTGGGTCCTGTTCTGTAGATAGTACATGAATATAGGGCCCTGGTGGTGCATGACCCCCAACCATCTGGACACAGACATGCTTTCCAGCATCTTCTGGCAAAGTGGAGTGGCGTGGAGGGCAGAAGTATGTTTGGGCAATTACTAATATTCCAGAAAAGAGCAGATGAGGTGGAGAGGTGGCATCTCTTATTTTATTTTATGGAAGTTTCGAAACGCTGGGCTGTTTTTCCTTACCCCATAATCTATAGAGAGCTGCATGCATGGCTGGTGTCCTCTGGAATGCTGATGGGAGACATTGGGAACCCAATTGTAGGTGGGGTCCTGGAAGTGGTGCCACAAGTGTCTCAGATGGTAATACTTTCAATCTCGCAAACTAGCACTAAAGGGCCGTTCACACGGCTTATTTCGGCGTGGCTTGGCGCCGTACTCCGCGCCGGAGTTTCGGTGCAGTACGGCGCCCAACCGGCGCCGGAATTTCGGTAATACACTGCTCTCATAGAGAACAGTGGATTCCGTCGATCCTCCCCGCTTGGCGAATCCGCCCCGGCTGGAGAAACTGACATGCACATTATCCAGGCGCAATACGCGCCGTGGATAATGTAAGTCTATGGGGCCGGCGGGCCGCGCACCCGCCCTTTATTCAAGCCGGAATTGCGAGCGCAATCCGGCTCGCAATTCCGGCTTGAATAAACCCTGTGAACCGGGGCTTATAGTCTCAGGTCACAACGGCAGTAGCAGGACCCCACCTACATGCAAACAAACATATATAGGAAAGGAATATGCCGTAGAAGGCAAACGATCTTCTTAATCAATACGTTTTTAATTATCAGTAGTCTTCGCAGAGTCTCACAGGCTTCAGTGGTCGTCTCCTGTTCCAGTGGCATATGACCGCTAATGCCTGTGATTGGTTGCATGATGTGATCAGTGGACCAGAACTCAGGAATGGAATGGTGCATGTTGGAAATATGAGTGGTTGTTTTTTGTTTTTTTTTTTTTTTTTTTTATCCCCTCCCCAGCCCACAAAATTTTTAGTTTTTTGTTAACAACTTCTTTTAATCTTATTGTGGCCCTCAAGTTGTGGAATCTGATTATATCTGTTGTATAGTGTATTTTAAGAACAGGTGAGGCAATTAAGGGCTTTTCCTTTTAGGGTATGTTCACACTGCTGGGTGTTTTGGAAGCACATATTCCCAAAGCACGGGGAGGGGAGGGAGGCAGCAGCCCGCTTACCCCATAGACATGCATTACTCACGGCGTGTAATCGCAGCGAATAATTGACATGTCTCTTATCTCCCCGCGCGTACAATCGCGTGGGGGACGAGGCATAATCCATAGTTCTCCATAAGAGCTATAGATTACCGTAACTGCGGCAAAATACGCTCGCAATTACGCCTAAAAATAAGCCGTGTGAACATATAGTTAGATAGTCTAAAAAAAAATGGGAATCTAACTACATTTACTGTTTTGCCAAAGGCAAACTTAAACTCTATCAGTTCTCAATCTATAAAACCCTAAAACTTAACTTTTATTATGTATAACATTTAACCTCTATACACATTATTTTAAAAACCTGATTTATAACCTCTCAAATTGTCCCTTTCTAATTGTGAAGGAATAACTCCTTTTCTATTATCAAGTCTGGTGGAACACCACCTATTTACAGGGAAACCTTACATATACAGTGATTTGCTAGCTCCAAAAAGGAATCCCAAACAGTCATCCCTAATCTAATGTGCATGAAATATATAAGGTTTCCTTGTGAGACCCTCTGCAGCGGGTAACACGGTAGAGTAGAGAGAGGTAGAAAATCGCAAATTAAAATGTCATGCCTGACCTCCCCAACCTGTGTCACCAGCTAAACTGGCTTCATCAGGGGATAGATGTCCGGTCTAGCTCATTTCCTTTTATAAGATCTAGGTACACACCCTACTCAGGTGCTCACCAATTGGCCACCAGAGATTCCACAATACCCATTCCCCCCTTTTCCTCTCCTGCATGCATACTGATACTATGTGCTGCTGCTGCTTTCTTATAAACAACATTCCTCAGGCAAATTCATCATCTCCAAAGCGGGCTTCCGCCCTAACTTACCATGCCGTCTGCACCCGCGCACTGTACCAATGGGCATTTCTGCCCTAACTGTGATGGACTCCCGTCCAACTTCTCCCACATTATTGCATCTGCGCGACTCAGCTAGAACTTACTAAGCAGAATAGGTATTACATTTTACAGCACACTGTTAACTTTGTCCCTTCCCATAAACCTTTTCCCCTCTATATCTAATATGCATATTCATTGGGAATCCGTACTCCATTATACAGTACATTGTTATCTATTGTACCGTTAGAACACAGATGTTGTAAGGTGGGGCCCCTGTTATGAAGCGCAGACTCGGGCAGTAATTGAATGTGTGTGGTTATACGTGAACTGTGTGTGTGTATATTTATAAGTTCTACTTATCTAATTGTCTCTGCCTAGTTTAAATGGTACGTTTTTGTCTAGATATTTTGGCCCAGCTCTGTCTTCCATAATTTATCCTGTGTTTATTTGTGTAGCCATCAATCCCAGATATTCCTCTTGAAGTGTCTGCTTTGTGCAGAGCCATTTGTAGCTCCACCCATTTACGACACCTGAATGCCCTAATGCTCAAATTGAACTCCTCATAGTTTAGGATAAGTTGCAAAGCTCCGGTCTGTGGACCGAGGTCTGAGGGCCATATTTCACGTGCCAGATTTCTAAGTGACTATTTACAAGTGACAATCCTCAGAAATATCCCAGAAATGAGCATAAGGGAGCTGGGAGGCTCGCCTTTTTGTAGGTAGCTGCACTTCGTCGCATACTCCTTAATTACCATGCTTGCTATTACTATCTACCTTGCAGCCATCTGCCTCCTATCTTGCCATGCTGTCTTACCCTCAAACAATTTTATCCAGATCAGCTCCTCTCTTCTTCCATCACCTATGTACTCATCCCACACGCTATTTTCCCTCTTAAACCCCCCCCAAAACCTCCAGCTCCCCTATTCCCGGGCACAAAAAACCCCATATTCATCATTTAAAAAACCAAAAAAAAAAAATCTGCTGTCCCCTTTTCATTCTCCTGCTTCTCGCTGCGGGGGAATCTTTTAAACCCTGGCCCCCCCTCCTTTGCTGCTCATCCCATCGCCCCCCTTTCCCTTTAAAACCCGGTAACCGGGCTTGCTATTCACTGTACGTCTTTTCCCTTCCCCCTTTTTTTTTTTTTTTTTTTTTTGAAAACTCTTTTTTATTGTTTTTTAAACATATTAAAGTTTCATCATATACCTTTTAAAATACAATTTGGGGCCACTTTGTATTTCAAAAAATTAAACAACAGTTTAAATTTTAAAATAAAAATGTCTGTGTGTAGCATAAAATTCCATAAAGGTTTTCGTTTCAATCCTCCTACTCAAAAGAACCCAATAACAGAAAAAAAAATCCCCCAATCAGTAGCTTAGGAAACCTTTCCCCCGGGCCACATCCGGGCCCCCAAACGCCCAAAAAGAATGAGGCCAGAGTGGGACCCCAACCTGACCCGGGGGAACGCACCTTAAACACATAGTTCCTTATTTGCCGTCGGACCCCCCTGCTTTGTTGCTTCCTAGCATATAGGGTAAAGATGTCTTGAACTTTTTAATTTTACAAAAGAAAAAAAAAAAAAAAAACTCACAACATTCCCAAATTAACTTTAAAAAACTTCCTTCCCCTTTTTAAAATTGTGCCTAGGGAACCCCGATCCGTCTAAAAAAAACTCACGGGGCTGTTAAATGACCTGTTTCTCTCAAACTCCCTAAACCCGGGCCCGGGGCCCTTTCACAAAAACTTTGGGGCTCCAGCAATCTGACACCGGTTTTCCCTTTGGGCCGCTCTCGCCTACGGGGGGCCATACTTTACTCACAACCCCCAAGCCCTTTAGAACGGGCCCGGGGTGGAGGATTTGGGCATACTTCCTCTCCACCCTGAAACTTACCAGGTAAATTCCCCCCTTTACCCTCACCCCATTTTTTCCCCTCCTTTGAGGCCACGCCCCCCAAAAACCTTTCGGCCATTTTCCCTCCCAGTCGCGTTGTGAAAGCCCCCCCCCCCCCCGGCTCCCCCCGCCATTTTTTTTTTTCTGGATCTTTTTCCGCTGCCTGGCTCCCTCACTTCCTCTCTAATGAAATGCCCACCCCATCATGGGTGTTTTTCAACATCTCCATTGACGACCCCATGTCTCCTTTTTGCCTCTCATTTTCTTTCACTAACCTCTTCTCTTGGCCTCCCCGGAAAGTTTACAGACTCCCCCACCCACAAGGATGGGCACTCTTTTTGTTTTGGGTCTTCGGGCCCATTTTTCCTCAATTTCTAATTTTAAACTAATTCCCCCTTATCCCTCTGCCCAAACAACCTTACCTCCTTGGGTTATCACTAATTCCTTTTTAAAAATATCCGCTCCTTTTAATACTCAGGAACTCACAGACACCATAAAGTCCTCACTGCCCCCAATCTCCCCCTCTCCTGCCCTTTGACCTGGCTGCAAACTTTACAATGAAACCCCAAAAACCACCCTGGACATGTTGGCACCGCTCACACACCGCACCACCAGAGTCAGGCCCCTTTGGCAGCCCCCCCTTGGGCCCCCCCCCCCCACGCCTCAGACTCCCTTCCTGCAGCGCTGTTCTAGGGTGCTGAGGCGGGCTGGGGAGAAAGTCAAATCTACCTGCAGTTTTTCCCTCCACTAAAAATTTCAGGGCCTCAGGATTTAAACCACACGGGCCCCCTTCACTGCCCCCAAACAAAAAAAATTTTCACCTCCCTCATCTAAACCCTTTAACACAACAACCCAAAACGTCTTTTGACCCCTTTCCACCCCCTTCTAAGGCAAAAAGCCGGGCCCCAGCACTAAACCCTGTGCTGGCAGCCCTGTCCACCCCCTTTCAAAGAAAAAATTTAAAAAATATCCGAAAAAACCCATCTCAGTCCGCAAGTAATACCCATCCCTTTTTTCCCGCACTCCTCTAATCTACTCTCAGCACTTGACCCACGCCCAAAAGAATTAGTATCCAGGCTTCTTTTGTCTCCTCCCCAAAAAAAACCACCGCTCTATTTGTCCCCCTTTTCCCTCCCCCCTTTTGTCCAGTCCATTTCTCCAGCGGGCCTCTCTCATCTTACGGGGCAATCGTAACCTCTCTCTCTCCACTGGGATCTTTCCATCTTCCTTCAAACACGCCACCCCCAAACCCCCTTTACTAAAAAACCCCCTTTTCTGGCCCCTTTCCTGGGGCTGCTAATTATCACCATCCAAACCCTTTCCCCCTTCACCCTTTTAACTCCCGGGAAAAAACGTTTTGGTCTACTTTTTGGCCAAATTTCCCGCTATCTCTCTACTAACTCTTTTTCTCGATCCTCTACAATCGGGTTTCCGCTCTTTCCCACTCCCCCGGAAACTCCCCTTAAATTTAAAGTCTCAAATAAACTCCCTAACAGCAAAATCTCAGGGTAAAAAACTCCTTGCTGCTTCTTTTGGATCTAGAAAAAAAAAACAACCAAACTCTCTAAAATTAAAGTTATATAAGGGAGAAAGAAAAACCCCAAAAAATACAGTAAAATCAAAGCCTGGGAAAACCCAAAATAGAAAAAACCCAATCAAACAACAAAGGGGTATAACACCTAGAAAAGATAAAAAAATTTATAAAACGTAGCTTTAATAAAAAAAAACCCAAAAAAAAAACCTAAAAACCCTTTAAAAGGGAAAACTCAATAAAGGGGGGAAACCCCCAAAAAAGGGCCCCCCACACCGGGGGCCAAGACAACATATCCCTAACTACCACTAAAAACAAAATAGACAATAACAAAAATAAACACAGAAAACAATTTTGGGATTTGGCTAAAAAATAAAAGTGCTAAAACCAAAGAAAATTAAAAAATATTATTTTTAAAGCAAAATTCTCTTGGAACTCTCTTAAATTTTTTGACACGTTGATCACCACCCTTCCCTCCTCAGCAAGCTCGGGGCGCCTTTTGGCCCCGGGAAACCCCCGCCCTCTTTTGGTTTCTCATCTTCCCCTGTTTTCCTCCTTCATTTTCTCTTTTTTTCGGATCTACCTCCCCCTTCCTACCTCTTGCTTTTGGGGATTTCCCCCAGGGATCAGTTCTAGGTCCTCTCCTCTTTTCATTGTACACGGGCCCCCTTTGGCCAAACCCTCAGCAGTTTTTGGGCTTTCCAGTCCCAAACTCAATGCTGATGAAAACTAAAATTATACACCTCCTCCCGTGACATCTTTCCCCTACTCCCTCCCAAAACCCCTTTTTACTGTCTGCCCTGTCTCTGACATCATGTCCTCTTCCTATCCCCAAACTAAACCTAAAAAAAAACGGAACTTTTTTGTCTTTCCCCACCTAGTAACTAAACCCTTTCCCCCCCCCCCCCCCCCCCCCCCCCCTCCTATTTCTTCTTTCTTTTATTTTGGTACCACCATTGCTCCTAGGCAGCAGGCCCGCTGTCGGGGGGTTAATTAGATTCTGATCTGACCTTCACCCATATATTTTAATTTCCCTTCCCGCTCCTGTCACCTTCACCTCAAGAATATCTCAAAGAATCCGCCATTTCTCACTATGGAAACAAGTCAAAAATCCCCTTGCGGCTCTTATTATTTCTCGTCTTGACCCACTGTAACCCCCCGCTGATCGGGCTCCCCCTCGAAACTCTCCCCTCTTCAATCTGTCCCCGAATTCAGGGAGCCAGGGTGATCTTTTTACTCCAGCCGCTATAATGATGGGCCCCTACCCTGTGTCAGCACTGGGTTGGGTTTCCCGTTCAGTACAGGGTACAGTAAAAAACCAGACTCCTCAAACCCCTAAAGCCTCTACAACGCTGGGACCCCCCCCAACTCCTCCCTAGTCTCTGTCTACCGCCTAACCCCTGCTCTCCGCCCCTGGGTGATGATATCAGACTACATTCCCCAATCCCTCCGGGAACCTTCCCCCTGCCCGTCAAAAAGATTTCACACGTGGCACCAATTCTCTGGAATATGCTACCGGGGGGCGATTTAGGCACATTCACAAACCCCCAAAGTTTTAAGAGGGGCCCTTTAAAAAACATCTTCTTTGGTCTGGCCCCCCCAAATCCCTAACTGCTACACACACATCTTTCACTCCCTGCACTTGGGGGACTCACAGGCCCTTATCTGAAAATAGAAATTTCAGTCGGGGGGCAGTACATCCATTTTTCCCCTGTAAAGCCCCCCCCTATTTTATGAAACATGGCCGGGCCATTGTAAACTTGGCCTTCTTACCGTATTTTCACCCATACACCCTAATAGAGGTAAGCTCTCACGAGGGAGGGGGCCCCCCACACCTTTTTGCACATTTATACTTTTAATTAATTTTAAATGTCTGTATTTACCCTTGAAAATTTTTAAAGTGCTGGGGGGAATATGTGTGCGTAAATAAAAAAAGATTATTATTTTTTATTTTGTGTGCACAAAAGGTTTCCCTTGTTTTTCTTTATTTTTTAAAAATTTTTGGGGTTTCCCAAAGGGATGGGAAAACTGGAAGGGCAATCTTTGTGGTGGTTCTAACAATAGAAAGGTCAGCCATTGTCCTCGCTTTCTGTAGCAAAAAAAATTTTTTTATTAGGGGTGCAAAACATTTTTATAATGTAAATCTAACTATTTTGTTTCCCAAAATTTTCATTGATTTAATAAAATATTTTAAAAGGTTTACAAAACGCATTTTCAGCAAAGTCCAGGATGCCTTAGAAGGAGTCGTTCTTTGGGGTAAGAAAAATTTTTTAAAAACAAAGTTTGGGCTGGGGGGGGAATACAATATCCAATCAGTGGGCCAGGACTTATTTAGGTATAGGGGGATTAATCTGATGGTATAACATAGAATCACTATCTACACCATTCTTGCTTCATTATCTTCATCTCTGATCAGTGGCATATAGAGCACATTGTCATTCAGAGCTGTACTCGAAATTCTGCTTGCTTTTTTCAAACCCTGAATGCTCAACCACCCCCAAAAAACTCCCTTTCCCCCCACAGGACTATTAGTTTTAAACTTCAATATCCCAACCCCTTTTCCACCTAAACGTGGGGAGTTTTATCTATGGTTTTTAGCATATCCCTTTAGAGGGGTTGTCTCACTACATTGATTCATCTTACCTCAGTCCCTTTTTCATGGTTTCACTTTTTAATTCAGGGGGATTTTACTGGCTTTCCACAAGGGTGCAGTAAAAAGCCAGGGCTGAAACTATAGCAACCGTGGGGGAAGGGCCTATCCCGGGAGAGATCAAAAACAGGTCTGTGGGTATTTCGACCTGAAAGGGGGGATGCACCCAAAAAAAAGGGGAAATCTAGGGAAAAGGTAGGACAAATTTTAATTGGGCCCCATATTGCAAACTGGCTTGTTTTTGCCCAAGTTTTTTAAAAATAAAAAACAATCCTTTTATTGAGACAACCCCTTTAAGCCCCTACAAAGGGAATACATTTATGGGTTCAAGTTCTAGCACAAATTCGTCACCCGCCAAAGTAAGTAGCCGCTTCTGTCCCCAAAGTCACTTGTTCAACTAATCTGCTGCTTTTCTCTTGCCAAGTGACCGTTGAGGTCGTCCTTGTGTCCCGGGGGACTAAACAGAATTTAAATTTTTTTATTTAGTTCCCTTTCCCCTTGTAAACAAGCTCATCTGTGGAAGCGGTGCCATAAAACAAAGTGGCATTTATCTTTTCAAGTGGCCGGTGACTGCTATCGATTAAGCCATAAACTTAGGCACAAGCCCCTTAAGCATTTAAAAGCTTTCACTTTTCCCTGGTGGCAAACTCTGGGTTTTGGAATGATCTATTTCTCTATTTTGCAGCCAAAACTGGAAGAGCGAGTAAGAGATATTGCGATTGCTACAAGGAACACAAAGCAGAACAAGGGTCTCTACAGGAATAAAATTTTTTGTAAGGGCCCCCGGGGACAAAAGACCTTTTCTTTTTCCAAGGTAATGGGATTTATAGGCAGCCATTTTCCCAATTTAAGGGAGCCCGGGTTTTAGTAAAAGGTTTAAATTTTGGGCACACCCCAGTCATGGTTAACCCGCCAGCGGGAGAAGACTATCTTTAAGAGGTTTTGTCAACACAAACCTTGATGGCATATCAATAGGATATGCCATCCATGTGTGATAGGCAGGCGGTGGAGTCGGAGTCAGTGCCTATTTTGCAGGAGTCGGAGTCGTCATAAAATGGACCGACTCCGATTCCCAAAATATATAATAAGTTGGTCCAGTTAGTTTTATGCAGTGCAAAGAGCAATTTTATATACAGTCATCTTACCTATCTTATACATAAATGTGACTTGCAAGTATTTAACATCTGCTTAGTTCTGTAGAATCTTGTCATGTAAATGCATTGTTACTGTTTTGCTCCTAAAAATCAAAATGTTAATTATTATTATTTTGTTAGTATTTGGGAAATCTGCCTTTTGGTTTTCAGCACTGCCTGAATCCTTCTGGGCTCTGAATCAGATTCAATCATATCTTGACAAAAATCTGATCCAAGGTCTCTTCTACAGATTCAGAAGATCAAAACATTGTTACCCTTTTGCTTGTCAGTGTCTGTTCTACCTAAATAGCTTGATTATTGTATCATAAAGTGATAAAAAGCCAGATGTAACCATTTTACTACAGTAAAGTTATCACTTAAACATGCACCATGTATGAGGGAGTCAGGAGTCGGGGGTTTGGGCAATGAAGTCGGGGGTTTGGGCAATTGAGTCTGAGTCGGGGCTTTGGCTTGCCGACTCCACAGCCCTGGTGACAGGTGCGGGTCCCAGAGCTAGAACAGGGAAGTGGCCACATTTGCATTGTTACACTCCATTAATATCAGTGGTTCCACGTGCAACCGCTCAGCTGTGCGCAGAACTCCCATTGAAATAAATGGAGAGTGACTGCGCGAGCAGGGCCACCTCCACTCTGAGTAGTTTTAGGGGCCACTTTTAGAGATGGGTGCGGGTGCCACCTCTGGGATCCACACCGATCACACATTGATGGCCTATCCGTTCAATATGCCATCAGTATGTGATGATAAAACCTCTCCGAAACAGCACCACTTATGTTCATAGGCTAGTATGACTAGTATGGCAGCTCATGCCTTCTCTTTTGAATGAAGCTGAGGTGCGATACCAGGCTAAACCCATTGACCTAAGTGGTTTTATTTAGTGTTTTTACTTGGGTTCAATGCTTACAGACCTTCCCAAGGTGTGGGACTTGCCTTATGAAATGGGGTATCTTGCCAGGAAGCCAAGAGGGTTGTCCCATATTGCACAATTATGGCATATTGATAGGATTTGTCATAAATGTGTGATAGCTGCAGGTCCAACCTCTTGATCCCTCGCCTGTCTTGAGAGCGGGCCTTGGAAAGTCTCCATGCACAATGGGGAGGTGGTTGGACCTCTCCATTCTTTACAATGGGAATACAGTCAAGCAGGACATGTTCCTATCACATATTTAGGACATATCCTATTAAAATGCCATAAATGTCTGACATGGAAAATCCCCTTTACAAGGGTGTTCCCACCATAGAGTTTGATGGCATATCTTTAGGATTTCCCATCAAAGTCTGATTGTTGCTGGTACCACCTTTTGGAATGGGCCCCCCAAAAGCTATGGCCTAGAAAGGAGAGCCGACCGCGCTTGTGCATGATTCACTGTTCTGTTCTATGGGAGTTCCCAGTACAGAAGGACACTCCGCTCCCCTGTATTCAGAACTCCCATAAAACAGAATGGAGAGCCATGTGGAAGCCCATTTTTCCACGATGCGTGCGGATCCCAGAGATGGGTCCCGCAGCTTTTTGAATTTGATTGCACACCTTAGCAATCAAGGCTGTGGAGTCAGTAAGCCAGACCTCCGACTCCACCAAAAAAGACACCGACTCCACAATCCTGGTTATGAGATGAGTGCAGCTTTTCCTTCCCAGTGCTTTTTTTTCCTCTGATCTGTAGCAGAGAAGCTTTACTATTGAGCTTGTGCATAAAGTGCAGCACATTCATCTCAACTATAAGCCTCGATCCTTAGATCAGGAATAGAACAGACATTTACAGGACATTTCAGAAACTTCTTATGAAAACCTATTCAGCACATCCTGCATTGAACTAACTGTACCCACTTAAGTAGGATTATTTAGTTTACAGACAAGACGGCTACAGGGGAACATAATAAATATGTTTAAATATATTAAAGGTCAATATAGAGATCTCTTTATTTATACCAAGGACTGTATTGAGAACAAGGCGGCGTCCTCTACGTCTTGAGGAAAGTAGGTTTCTATATAAACGTAGAAAGGGATTCTTTACTGTAAGAGCAGTGAGACTGTGGCACTCTCTGCCAGAGGAACTTGTCATGGTGAATTCACTTACAGAGTTCAAAAAGGGTTTGTATGCATTTCTGTAGTGTAATTGTATAACCAGTTATAGTGACCAGGATTCTGGAGAAGGGGCGCTGATCCAGGGATTTATTCTGATTACAGATTGGAGTCGGGAAGAAATTTTTTCCCTAAAAATGAGGACAATTGGCTCCTACATCATGGCGGTTTTAGCCTTCCTCTGGATTAACACTTTAGCACAATAGGCTGAACTGAATGGACAGCTGTCACTTTTCGGCCTTACAAACTATGTAATTATGTATTTCTGGAGTCGGTCCATTTTATAAAGACTCTGACTCCATGACTCCGAATCCACAGCCCTGCTAGCAATATCCCATCAAATTCTATGGTGGGAACACCTCTTTATGCCTTACTTCAACAAAGACATATCAACTCGGTGACATGGCCGCCACGTGTCCAGTTTTTTAACAAGAAACAAATTAGTCCATTACCAGGCTTCATCTTGCAAGGTTAACCTGTCATCCACTGTCTGAGAAAGTTGAAACCGGCTTGATGTAGAATATTGTTCATCATTCGTGAAGTTCAGTCTATCCTAAAATTCTGAGGAGGAACTAATTTTTTGTTAATTATTCCATAATGTGCTTATAACTGTCATGGAGGTAAATAGTAGTATAATGTTGTACCGTGTTAGCCATAGAAAGTAGTAGAAGAGTGAAGAAATCAGGCGATACCTTTTAGAGGCTGAGTATATTTGATGGTAAGCTTTCGAGAGTACTAGCTCCCTTCTTCAGACATGGTGTTATACAAGAAACTGAAAATTCACACATTTTTTATACACAAAAGAGCTTACAAAGGAACTTACAATCTTTAAAAATAACAAAATGCAATCTAAGTCGAGAAGTTATTTACTACAGGTCAAGAAACAAACAATCTGGAGACTGGTGGGGCGTGACGAAGGGATCAGTAATTCTTGCTGTTATCTGTTTGCTATCAGGTGGTGATTTGTGGCCCTCACAGTTCATACATAGTGTGACATGAAACTGGCATGAAGTCCGTTTTGCAGAGTTTGAAATTTTTGAATTAATTTAAATTCCCAATTCCTTTCTCTTCCTCTGCGTCTTAAAATGTCCCATTAAAACCACAACCCGCAAATCTTCAATAGAGTGGTCTTCTCTATTGAATAGAGAGAGAAACTGGTGCCCAGTCGGCATTCACTTCCCTGCGGTTGGCACTGACTCAGGGCAGGGCGGCCAGTAAAAACATGGAAATACCCCTCTAATGCTAACAGGGCTGTGGAGTCGGCAAGCCAAAGCCCCGACTCTGACTCCTCAATTTCCCAAACCTCCGACTCCTGACTCCCTCAGACACGGCGCATGTTTAAGTGATAACTTTACTGTAGTAAAATGGTAACATCAGGCTGTTTATCACCTTGTGATACAATAATCAAGCTATTTCGGTAGAACAGACACTGACAAGCTAAAGGGTAACAATGTTTTGATCTTTGGAATGTGTAGAAGAGACCTGGGATCAGATTTTGGTCAAGATATGATTGAATCTGATTCAGAGCCCAGAGGGATTCAGGCAGTGCTGAAAACCAAAGGTTGATTTACCAAATACTAACAAAATAATAAAAATTAACATTTAGATTTTTAGGAGCAAAACAGTAACAATGCATTTACATGACAAGATTCTACAGAACAAAGCAGATGCTAAATACTTGCAAGTCACATTTATCTATAAGATAGGTAAAATGACTGTATATAAAATTGCTCTTTGCATCAAACTAACTGGACCAAATTATTAAATTTTTTATAATTTTTTGGGAGTCGGTCCATTTTATGACGACTCTGACTCCTGCAAAATAGGCACCGACTCCGACTCCACAGCCCTCATTGCTAACAAAGGGTTATACTGAGATAAAAAAAAAAAAATTTGTTTTAAAAAGTACACATGCTTGGTATCACCACATCCAAAATGACCTTTTATAATTAGTACATCATTTATCTATGATGGTAAAAAAAAATAAAAAACAGTGAGGGTATGTTCATGCGGCATCTTTGGGGCGTATAGCGGCTCGTATTCTGCGAGCCCTTATACAGCGGGTGTTTTAGAAGTACGCGCTGGTCCGTGCGTACTTCTAGAACACTCTGTGCCGGCTCCCATACACATACACTCTTACAAGCCAGGAAGAAGTGACATTTCACTTGTTTCTCCTGACGCGTAAAGCGCGTCGGAGAACACAGAAGGTAATCGTAGCACTCAATGAGAGCTATGAATTACCGTATTTGTGGGGGCATACTTTGGGCGTATTGCAGCACAATTACGTGCCCAAAGACGCCGTGTGAACATACCCTAACAGAATAGATGTTCTCTGTTTATCTTGTCCACTAAAAAACGGTAGTCAAAAAGTTGTGTTTCCCCTAAAGTAGTACTAACGAAAATTACAGGTCATCTAGCAAGCTGTTAAGGAAAATTTAAAAAGGCTATGACTCGGGGAATAGCCAACATAATCAAAACTATTTACCTTCCAGATCTTCAGACTTGTAGCGACCCACAGAATAAATTGAACATATTGGGCCTCATTTATCCAAACTGTCTAGCAATAACACTGTCTATGTTGCCCATGGCAACCAATCAGCGGTCAGCTTTCATTTTTTCCAGAGTGCTATATGAAATGAAAGCTGAGCTCTGATTGGTCGCTGTGGGCAAAATAGGCCGTCTTAGGCTATGTTCACACGGCGTAATTGCGGCGTATAGTACGGCCGCAGGCACTCCTGCGGCGTGGGGGGGGGCGGCAGCCCACCGGCCCAATTGACATGCATTACTCGCGTCGCGCATTCGCCGCAAGTAATTGACATGTCACTTATCTCCCCACACGTACGATACAATCGTATTGTATGAGCGGGGAGAGGAGGCATGATCCATAGTTCTCTATGAGAACTATGGATTACCGTAATTTCGGCGCGCATCTCGCTCGTATTAGAGCGCAAATAAGCCGCGAAATGCGCACCGAAATTAGCCTGTGTGAACATACCCTTACTGCTAGACCGTTTGTATGAAGGTGCCCTATTATTTACACCATACATTGCAAAAATACAATGGTAAAGCTGCTGCTTTTTCACATAGTCCCCACCTTCCTCCTAAAAAAATAAAAATGGTGGGAGTTATTCAATGCAGTACATGTGCCTCAAACTGTTCCTATACAAACCATCCTGCATAATACAAGGTGTCATAAACTGAAATGAATAAAAAAAATACCGCTGAAACAGTGTAAAAGAGGAGAAAAAAGAAATATTGGTCATTTAAACTAAAATTAGTCAGTGAGGTGTTAAAATATATTTCTAGTTTGCCCCAAATACATTCAATTTAGACAAACATTTAAAATCTACAATATAGAAATGAAGGGTATTTATCCAGTTTTAATGCGACTGTTAAGGGGTTAAGATTTGTCATTTGACCCTGCAGTGAGGCTGTTGTCCAAGTCCTGCTGCCAAAATTGTCTCCCATCAACAAAAACATGTTAGACCTGACAAATGACTCTCAGCTGGTTCCTTCGTGCCTCGGAAGATGAGAGGTGACCATCACATTTGTCATTAGCACTGACCACCGCAGTACAGTGTGAATGAGAAGCTGTGGCAGTGTACAACATGTTCTGCGATGGCACTGTTGCTAGGCAACGGAGTCCGAGCACGAGACAAGAATCCAAATTAGTAAAAAATAAAATACCGTTCTCTTCTAGTGTTGCCCTTTTAAAATGGAGAAAATTTCCCCAGAAAGCTCAAGCCTATGACGCGACATGTCTCTGACGTCCCATCCCTGGCGCCGATTGCGCCAACGCCATGAAAAAGTTCAGTGCAGTCATAGTTGTCAACAAGGAAAAGGGGAGGGACTGACAACAGAGGGGTGGTGTTTTGGCATTTTCAGAGTGGTACGGAGGGTGGGATTTAAAAGGGTGTTCCATTTTTACAAAATTCTCGTCAGAATAGAAAAAAAATCTCAACTCTTTAACCCCTACCACTGCTCCTGGCGGATGATGTCCTGTTCATGTTAGCCGATAGCAACTTACAGGCCATAGCGGCCTCTTTCTGAATATACGGTATGTGACGGCTGAGGCCGGTCATTGGCTGCAGGGTCACGCCAGCACTGATCCGGATATTATCAGCGTGCACACTGAGACTGCCTGCTGTGCTGGAAAATAGTGGGTTTTGTATGTTTGGGTTTTTTTTTTTTTTTTTTCCTTGCACGTATGTGCTTGCAAAGATAGATATAGAACGAGAGATATACATAGATATTGATAGCTGGATAACTATGAAAAAAAAATGGGGGAAAAAAGGCAGCACATCCATAAAACATAAGAGAGGGTGAAATGCAGAAATAATCAGATTTTTGTACTTGGGCTATGTTCACACGGCTTATTTCGGGGTGTATTTACGGATGTATTTACGTCCGAAATACGTCCTGAAATACATTTCAAATAATGAACAATTAGATTAGCATTGATTCCAATGTAAAATACGCCTCGTTGTTCACACGAGGCGTATTTTCGCTACGTATTTGCGGGTGTAAATACGTCCGTAAATACGATCGCAAAATTAAGTCCCCTGTCACTTATTGAGGTGTATTTCGTAACATAAGTCCCCATAGTAAAGAATGAGGATTGTATTTACGACGCGAAATACGCGCCACACTTTGTGACACGTATTTGAAACGTATTTCGGGACGTATTTGCGGACGTAAATACGTCCGTAAATACGCTTCGAAATAAGCCGTGTGAACATAGCCTTAACGTGTATGAGAAAATGTACTCCATTCCAAGTAGCAGTTTTTGTTAAAGGGGTGTCTGCTTTAACAGTCGCTTTTGTTAGAAGAGTCTTCTATCCATAAACAGATGGGAGGGCAGCGATCGGTTGTAACTTTTGAAGTAATAAGGCAGCCAGTGTTAAATATCCTCACATCGTCACCTCAGGCAACATGAAAAATTGCACAGTGCCCAATGAAAGGTCTGTGTAATGCATGGACCTGCCATGTCCTCCTAGTCCTGGTTAGTAGATAATGATCCAAAATGAGGGAGCCCCACCCTCCTTCCCCACATTCTATTGACTCTAATAGGTGTTTTATGGTTTTATAAACCAGATCAGATGATAAAGGAGTGAACTGTAATAGCATGGCCGCTGGGGGATTAATAAGACAACCCATGTGGTTTTTGGCCGTCTGCTCAGCCTTCGCACCGTCTACTGTTTTCCGTGATCATTTTACTGTGTTGTGAACACAGAGGCTTTCCATTATTGATCTGTGGTCTGACAATGCTGAGACTGCTTAAACCCAACAATAGTCGTCTTCCTAATTGAGAAATGGGCTGTATTTCTGTGACTCGTGCACACACAGCAGATGACTTGATGGGATTAATAGTCCCCTTCCTAAAAGAAAGATGTATGAGATCGCTCCCTTGTGGGTATTAGAGAATTTTTAACAAGATCATTGAGGGAGGCAACAATGAGGAATGAATGACTTTAAAGATCAAATACCTAAGTCACTCAGCTGACCGGGATCTATGGTGCATCACCGACCATAATCCACCCGGGTTGTGGTGTTACCCTGTACTTGTTGGAGTTCCTTTAAATCAAGTTTGCTTCACTGATTTGCTTCTTTCTTGTTCTTCAGAAATTAGCCATGCATTCCGGCATGGATTACGCCATCATGACTGGTGGTGATGTTGCCCCCATGGGGCGTGATGGAGTTACTGCAATGCATAAAGTTTTCGACTGGGCGACCACCAGCAAGAGAGGGTGAGTAACGTGGAATGAATGGATGAAGATAGAAATATGGATAATTCTGACAAGGAAAGTGTTGTCATCTGCATCAAAGCGGATGATGCCCTGTATAAAGGGGAACTTCTTCCCCATGATAGTTATGTGCTCTGATGGAGTAAATGGACAGGATATGTCCTAAGTTATTATTATTATTTATTTTAAAGCGCCATTGATTCCAGGGCGCTGTAAATTCGAGGGGGTTACATACATAACATAAATCAAACGAGTACAATGATAAGTGATTAATGACAATTGGCACGACAGAGGGAGAGAGGACCCTCACCGCTGAGGGCTTACAATCTACAAGGAGGGGTAAAGAGACAGGAGGTGAGGGGCAGACATGTATGAGGAGGAAGTAGTGACAACAAGGTTAGTGTAGGTTATAGGCAAGCCTGAAGAAATGGGTTTTCAGGTTGCTTTTGAAGCTGGTGAAAGTGGAGAGAGCAGTTTGCTGATTGAGTGTTGAGGGGATCTAGTGATAGTTTCCAATGTGTGGGTTGATAGTGCATCCGGTATAAGTCTTGGAGTTTATACTCTTATATATTCCTGATCTGAATGGCTATGTTGGGGTTGGTTCACGGTAGTAGGTCTATTGACCATTACACCTGTATAATAATTGTTATTTCAGCACTCTTGTCTTGATTTTTTTAGCTCATGTATGCTCTGTGGACGAAGTGAACGCTTCTGAGAAGAGGGCAAGTAGGTGCTGTCTATGCTTACATTACACTGGAGCAGAGAGAGACTGGGGTTTAAAAGGGTTTTACCACAAAGTAAAATTCACGTGGGAAGCTTGACAATTGAGTAATAAACATTTTCACCATTTATCGTTATTAAAAATTCTGCACCATTTTTGTTTTAGCTGCTCCTCTAGTGATCCTTAGTGTACAGCTCTTCTCCAGGGGATACGACCAGTGACAAGAGCTCCTCAGTCCTTGCCGCAAGTGTTCAGACATCACCTCTCCTCTCAGGCAGCTACTGCCAGTCTCTTCCCTGCTTAGTAATCACACACACTCACTGCTGAGCAAGTGTTTAACCCCAGGTGCTGTCATTCTACTCCTATCCTCTCTACTCCTTTAGTAATTAGTCAAACAGTGCAAATAAATAAAAAAAAACCCCAGTCAGATATGTGCATGGAGTAAAAAAAAAATGCACATTTGGTTCCTGCAGGGTTTTTAACCTAGGACACCTACGCTGAAAGGCGGAAGTGCTAACCACTCAGCTACATTGTAGCTGCTCACATCCCTTTACATAAACAGACCTTTGTTTGACTAGAGTGAGCACACTGTGGGAAAAGGCATGGTGATGCAAGCCTGCTGGGTCACTTGATATGTAGTTCAAACAAATCATAGACTCCCTCTTTGAACACACTAAAGCAGGACAAACCAGGCATAAAATGCCTTTGTGATAAAGTCCCTTTAATACCTTTATAGGAAGTTCTCCAGGACTACAAAAGTAATCGAATGAGTGTCCTCAGGACCATAGGCAAGCATCAGAATAAAGGCGCCTTGTACACTTAGGGGACATCCCAGCAGGGCCAGGACGACGAAGGTAGGCGACCGCTTAGGGCATCACTTCGTCCGAGGCAGGAAGGCGGCACGAGGAGGGTTGGAGTGGGTTGAATTTTGCCTTTGGGGAGGGGTGGGAGGAGTAGAACTTGTTCCAGTCCTACATCCAAGCAGGACTGAAGTATTGCTGATTTTATGTCCAGATTTACAGGCAGAAAATCCACACCAAATAGTGATTTGCTGCTGCGGCAGCAGCTCTTGGTGTGGAGTGTGAAAAAAAAAAAAGTATGTATAGGCAGAATATCCACAGTTGTGGATTTTCCTGCAGATCTGTAGCAAATCTGTTTCATTGCGGATTGGAGTCAGTAGGGAATAAACATAATAAATCTACAGAACATCCGTAACATAAATCGACATGCTGTGGGTCGTAAGTCCGAACTTTAGGTCACTATGGGTGGAATTTTTTGCTGCAGTGTGCGAATAAGATTTGTTAATCTTATCCACTTTGCTAAAACTGTAATGCCCTGCGGATTTTACCTCCTGAAATACTAAAGCAGAAAAGAACCGATCATGAATGGTTAATGTAACATAAGCACAAGCGAAAACCTGGTGTAGGTGTTTTTTTAGGAGGAGTATTAAAGCTTAGTATCCCCCGATTGGTCACGGGGCAGTTATAAGACGTCGTCTGCGATCTCCCGGGTGTCTCGGTGTCAATAGGTGAGCATGTTATAGAACGCAGAGCAGTTGTTCGGAGCAGAGCTTTGAGGGCAGTATTGCCCCGTCAGCAATCTCCCTGCTCAGGTTGTAAGGTCTAATTAATTCCGTCTGGTAAGTACGCGGCCAGTTTGAGCAGGCAGCTGACCGCCTCTTGCTTAATTAAGTGACTCCACATGCAAATTTATTTTTCTCCTTTTAAATCATTATTGGCAAAAGGACGTCTTCAGGCGCTGGTCCCATTCTGAGTCCCTCGTAATCAGTTTCGGGACTTAAAATTCCATAAAGGGCTTCAAAATCGGATTTGCTCTGACCACGTTCTTTTATTGCATTGCACAGACATTTCTATACAGTTGGTATGTTTTCTAGCTGGAAACAGTTGTACAAATGGCCGAGACAGATTTCTGCTATTTTAGATACAAATTTTTTCTGTGGTGGCATGCACAAGTGAAAAGACAGCTAGGCCTGGTGTGTCCACTTTATAACTTCCTTATAATGTCTTTACTTATTATGTATATCATAGGAAAACATACACTTTTCTAATATACATATATTAAAAATGTTGCTTCTGTGCCTCTTTTTGACTAGTGCAGTCGGCCCCTATCTAGAGAAAAAAATGGTACAGCCCACATCTATGTCCATAGTAAAGGCTCCCATGGAGGACCTGTATGGGCAAAACTGTCATGTGACCACGACACAGGTCATGTGACCCCCATTATCCAGGTAACAGTAGGTTATTGAGGAAAAGGACCACCTCCAGCAGTGTCTTATCGTGTAGCCACCACACACAGGATGTATCCTGGTATCCAAGTAACAGTAGTGTTTGCAGGAGCAGAACTTCTCCAGTATTACTACCTCCAGCAGCGTCTTATGTGACCACCACACAGGTCATGTGACCCTGGTATCCAGGTAACAGTAGTGTATGGAGGAGCAGAACTTCTCCAGTATTACTACCTCCAGCAGCGTCTTATGTGACCACCACACAGGTCATGTGACCCTGGTATCCAGGTAACAGTAGTGTATGGAGGAGCAGAACTTCTCCAGTATTACCACCTCCAGCAGCGTCTTATCATGTGACCACCACACAGGTCATGTGACCCTGGTATCCAGGTAACAGTAGTGTATGGAGGAGCAGAACTTCTCCAGTATTACTACCTCCAGCAGCGTCTTATCATTGTGACCACCACACAGTCTCTTTGACCCTAGTATCCTTTGGTACAGTAGATTATTGAGAAGATTGACCAACTCCAGCAGCCTCTTATCATGTCTGTCAGTTGTGAAAAAAACACCCCATGTTCTTCTCTTGCCTCATCGTTCTGCTTTTTTGTTTTACATTTAACTTGATTAACACCATCACATGCCCCAAAAAGACAGCTGTTATACAAGTTACTACACACGGTGCAGAAGCTGGTGGGATACCCATATTATTTACTATTCCCCCATTATCCCTATTCAGTTACCCCATAGATCTCACATCATCCTAGCACTGACTGCCAGGAGGTCACATGACTGACGCCATGTTTACTCCATAGGAGTCGTTATTGTGGACAAAAATATGGGCTGTACCATTTTAGTTATTTCTAGATAGGACCCTACTGCATTTGTATAAAAGAGGTATGGGAGCAGAGTTTTTAATACATCTATATTAGAAAGCTGTGTGATTTCCTACAATCTCCATAGTAAATAGAAACAATATCAAGTGGACACGCCCTTTAATAAAGTTTCTTCAGGCATTAGATTTGCAAGAGTTTTTAAATTATTTTTGTAGAAACAGCATCACTCGTGTCCTTTGACTGTGTGCGCTCTTCTTGACTTCCAAGTTCTCATTCCGACACAGGAGAGGTTTGCACTCGATTCACTTGCAATGTAGTGCGAGCCCCTCGAGTGTGTCCAGATGAGAACCTGGAAGTCAAGAGAAGCTCGGGAGCTGCAGCAGTGGGGGACAGCTAGTTAAGTGTCAGGTTTTTTTTTTTTTTATTTATTTTGGACCACCTTCCCCAAAATGAAATATATATTTTTTTTGTTAATGGACAACCTCTTTAAGGCCTCGTTCACACGGCTTATTCTGCCGCGTATTGGCGCTGTACTGTGCGCCGGATTTGCGCTTCAGTACGGCGCCAATCCGCGGCAGCAATTACGGTAATCCATGCTCTCATTGAGAACAGTGGAATCCGTCGCTTCCTCCGCTCGGCGAATCCGCCGCGGGGGGAGAAAGTGACATGCACATTATTTACGGCGCGTACGTGCCGTAAACAATGCATTGTCTATGGGGCCGGGAGCGGTGCCCCCGCCGCGCTCCGGCCCCGCCCCCGCCCCTTATTCACGGCGGATTTGTGCGCTAAATTTACGGCGCACAAATCCGTCGGGAATAAGCCGTGTGAACACGGCCTAACACTTATTCACAGGATAACCCCCTACCAATCACAAGGATCTGGGCATGTTGTCCTGTTTAAATGGAGTGGCAATGGAGCAGGTGCACTACTGATCCATTCCAATTCTGTCAGTCACTTCCCTGCCTAGTAATCACACACACTCGCTGCTGAGTGAGTGGTCAATCTCAGGTGCTGTCATTCTACTCCTATCCTCTGTACTCTTTAGAAATTAGTCAAACAAATGAAAAATAAATAAATTTAAAGGAAAAAACCTCAATCAGGTAAGCGCATTGTTTGATTCCTGCAGGGATTTAATCCTAGGACACCCATGCTGAAAGGCAGAAGGGCCAACCACTCGGGTACATTGTAACTACCCGCAGCTTTTTAAATAAACAGACCTTTGTTTGACTAGAGCAAGCACACTGGGAAAAGACATGGTGATGTCAAGCTTTCTGGGTCACATGATATGCATTTAAAATAAATCATACACTCACCCTTTTGAACACATTGAAAGCTGAAGCAGGACATACCAGTCATGAAATACCTTCATGTAAAACCCTTTTAATTTAGAAACCCCAGCTTGTCTATCTTCTTGGTTTGATCTAATTTGCGTCCTGGAATTTTGCTGATAACTGTTCAGTGATGAGGTGTCATGGCAGACCCAAACTTACTGCTGTCCTAAGCGCAGACACAGAGAGGAGATGTGCAGTGTAATGTGGGAGAGTAATAAGGTACCCGAGGCAGGATTCCGCTGACTTGAACACTCCAGCCTCGCCGTTTTTCAAGCAGGCGTTGCCATTTAATAAAGACAGATGTGATTGGACAGCTGCCTCCTCTGTTTTATTTTACAGGAGAAAATCAGTGAAGATCTGAGAGCGACACTAAATGCTTTTCTCTACAGGACTGGCGAACAGAGTAATAAGTGAGTCACGTCTGCACGCTGCACATCAACTCTTATTTCTGTATTTACAGAGAATGTCACCACAAAAAGTCCTATTATTTAAAGGGACTGTATTTACCTATTTATTTTTACTAACTTAAACCAGATACTGATGAATATCCCTGTTTCCTATTTATCTAGTTTTTTTTTATTTTCTAATAGAATATTTTTTTTAAATTATTTTTTCTACACATGATTATGGCAGCAGCTGTCTCGCATGAGCTGCTGTTGTAGCATTTAAAGATATGCTTTATGGCAGTCAAATGGACATAGGAACCTATAATTGACTCATTTGACTTCTATGGGAGAGTGTTGTGGGCATGCTCTGTGACGCAGGGAGGAGCCAGAGATGAACTGTGACCATCCTCTATTGTGTGTAGAGGATCCTGTGTTATCTATATAGAGGTGTTGCCTGTCGCTGTAATCATGAGAAGACTGCTAGAGAAGTGATCTCTACAGAACAGGGTCAGATGTCCGTTTATTAGGAAACTCAATGGTCAGAGTAAAAACTACAAAATTCCAGAATTTTCTTTTAAAAGAAAAGTTTTCACACCGAGCCTTATAATAGTCTGACACTTCTTGTTCTGTAGAGATCACTTCTCAGCAGTCTCCTCATTCTCATCAGAGGCAACACCTCTATTGTAAAGATGGAGGTAGGTATCACATGGTCATGTTTGCCAACACCAAGCTTGATCCTTCTGGGAGACTCCTGGAAACCTGGTTGCAAAAGAGAAAGGCTGCGTCCCCACGGCAGCGGACAAATACCAGTCGGTTTACTTGACCGCTATTTGTCCGGTTTTGCGGCCGTCCCCAGGGCGAGGGGGGGGGGGGCGTATTTCTCCGCGATGAGCGGAGAACAGCCCTCCTCCTTCCCATTGAGGTGTTCATATTCCGTCCGAAAACCGGATGGAAGAATGAACATGCTCAATGTCTTTGAGCGGCCCGCCGGGCGGAAAAACCGTACAGTGGGGACTGCCGCACGGGTTTTCCATAGAGCACCATTGTGCTCATTTTCGGACGGTTTTTCAGGCGGTCTGAAAAACCGCAAACCGCCTGAAAAACCGGCCGAAAACCCGTGCCGTGGGGACATGCCCAAAGAGTTTTTGCCGGTCTCAAAAGTTGCCATTTTGAGAGGGTTCTTATCGATATTCCTTGCTGTTTTAGGGGCATTCCTGGGGGCTGGGTTATAATCTCTCTGGACTTCTGAAAGGTTGGCTAGTAAGAACATGATCCACCTATATAGTACACATTCTACAAGTCTGAAAGAAAACAGGGGATAATCTTAACCCTGCTATTTGGGAAACATGTAGCAAATCCTGTATACTGACAGTCTTGCAGAAATCCTACAGAAAACACAGGTTAATTTCCTGCTGATCTGTTCTGTTTTTGACTAGAGAATGGCTGAAGCGATGGGTCTTGGCATAGAGGGACAGCTTCCATATCTTTACTCCTGTACGCAGGGTAAAGGAGCGGGGCCTCCTGCTTTAGCCAGGTTTACATAGTGTGTGGATTCCGTGTTTGCATACGTTTTTTAGATGCGTGTTTGGATCTGTGTTGGGATATGTATTTAGATGCGTGTTTGGATCCGTATTTTGGACCCTAAACGGACCCAAACATGCATCTAACAATGTGCAGTATGATTTACATTGCTTTCATGCATCGGCGTGCAGACGAGTGGTCACCAATGCGTGTTTACTTGCGTCTTTCGGATCCCTTCAAAGAATTGACACAGCAGGAGCCCTATTTAAAACTATAGGGTGCGATCTTGCTGCAGCCAAATCACATCCAAACACGGAGCTGCGTATTGGATGTGATTGACGCAGCGCTTCTGAATACGGATTCAACACGCTGTGTGAACATATCCTTACAGGCGAACACAAGACGTGGAGAAGAAGAAGGAATGTAACCAATCTCCTGTTTATGGTTCTCGATTTTAAATTGTAATATGAGACAGAATAGGATCAGAGGAAAGGAGAACTATCAGGGATATGTTGGGATAGTATTTTTTTTTTTGTGTGTATTTTCTATATTCAAGTGGACATGTCTGAAAACTGTCCTGGTCTAAGGGCATGTTCACACGCCGCAAACTCGCGTCTCGGGCTTGGCCATGGTATTGGCGCGGGTGGGGCGTGCTTTGGGGCGCGGCTTGCGCCGAGGGTTTGCCCCCATGCAAATTAATAGCAGGGGGCAAACCGCGGGGTGAGCCGCGCACCACCCGCTGCAGCACCACGCGGCCGCCGCGCAGAGCACTGCCTGTCAAGAATTGACAGGAGAGTTCTCCACACGCGCGGGTCAAACCCGCGGCGTGTAAATATTAACGCGGTTTCCCACAGGAAACCATGTTAATAAACTGGGCGCGTTTTTGGCCACGGAACCGCGTCGGAACCCACGGCCAAGACCGCGCCCAATCCGCCGTGTGAACAGGGCCTAAGGGCATGTTCACACGTCGTTTTTAGACGAGGTTTTGAACGAGGTTTTCGGAGCGTTTCCTCGCCCAAGACCTCGTCCAAACCACATCAAAACCTCGCCTGAAACACGCTCCTTCAGACGAGGTTTTGGATCAGGCTTTGCATCAGGTTTTCGACGAGGTTTTCACCCATACAAATAAATAGCCAGGACAAAAACCGCGCCGAAAACCACGCCTAAACCGCGGCTACAACGCGCATCAAGAATTGACATGACACTTCTTTTTCAGCGCTTCCAAAGAAGCGTGTAAAAACCTCGTCGTGTCTGAACTACGAGGTTTTACATAGGAATCAATAAAATGAACTGGGGGCGTTTTGGAAGCATTTTGGATGAGGTTTTGGGCGAGGAAACACTCCGAAAACCTCGTCCAAAAACACTGTGTGAACGTGGCCTAAGACTCTTCTTGTTGCCCATAGCAACCAATCAGCATTCCCCTTTCATTACATATGGAGCTCTGAAAAAATTAAAGGGGCGCTCTGATTGGTTGCTATGGGCAACAAGAAAAGTCTTAGACCAAAAGTTTTCAGACATGTCCCCCCTAGTGTTTAAAAAAAAAAAGTCTATTGATACTCATTCATCCTCTGTCCAGCACTAAGATTTGGCAGCCATCTTTCTTTAGGGAAAACAAAGTACAGGGGCATTAATATCTCACTCTGTTGGGGCCTGTGGAAATTTAATGTAGTCACCTGGAGCCAAAAGCATCTGTTGCTAAGCAACAACCAAAATATTTGTATTCTAAATAGACAAATCTATTCATTAGAGAGTCTAAAGTACTAAGAAATTTAACAGTGTTAACATTATATATATGTTTTACTCTAAAGCTTATGTTTTTATGGATTCATTGAGTTTATTTGGATCTTAGAAAGACACGTATAATTAGCATCTCTTAACAACCCTTAAAAATGTATGGTAAAATATCCTTTTAGTCACTTTGCTGATGGCATCCATGAAAGAGCAAAAATAAAACCAGTAATTACTCCTAACAATATGTGTGTCTCCTATTGACTACACTGGCTCTTGTGGCATCATCCGTAAAGCAGGTGCTCTTGTTCTGTAGACATACACATGCCAGAAGTATAGCTATTTCTTAAAGGGGTTGTCTCACTACATTGATTCATCTCACCTCAGTCCTATTTTCTTGGTTTAACTTTGAATTCAGGGGCGTGTTTACTGGCTTCCCCTAGGCTGCAGTAGAAGCCAGGTCTGTAGCTATAGCAACCAGTGCTAACAGCCTGTCAGGAGAGATAGAACAGGTCTGTAGCTAAAGCGACCTGAGGAGCTGATGCAGCCCATACAAGAGGGGATATCTAGGAATAGGTAGCACACTGTTAATGGACACATATTACAAAGTGACTTGTTTTTACAAGATTTTTAACATAAAAAGCAGCGATCCTTGTAGTGAGACAACCCCTTTAAAGGCGCAGTTCTAGGAAACCACGTCTATGGACGGTTCTGCTGACACTGCAATTTAGAGTCCTCCTTGGCAGTTTCATCAGATTTGACGACAAGAAAAGCGTAATGCAGTACTATTCTTGTCGTCAAATCTACTGAACCACGACTGACCCCATTATCCTTACAACGGATTTAGCACAGCACAGCGGGGCATCTGTTATGACGCGGGGGTGGAAACACCAGAGTGGTGCCATGCTTGTTCTCTTGTTTTAATGCCACATATCACCTCAGGAAAGTAATATACTTGCCAAAAAATCTAGGTCCCTCATAGAGTCCCAGTTCATGAATGTGAATGCTTGCGGCAAGTATTTCTATATACATGGTTATGCTGGTTATTGAGACACAGAGTTGTCGCCCGTTTTCCATTTGTGTTTGTTTGAACTGCAAATGGTTAAGGGAGAGGTTCTACGCTGCCTCTGCTTGCAGAGTAGATTAATGTCTTGTGATAAAGACTTTTTGTTCTATAATGAGCAATGCTAATGGTCCAGCTTGTTAAAATGACATGTATTCTGTGCACAGTGTGGGACGTGAAATACACAGGACAAATAAAAACCTGCCCAATCTAATTCTGCAGCTTTTATTGGTCTGGGAGGCAGAATGTGATGTATTTGTGATGTGATTTTTGAATGTTTTGGGGTTTATTAAGGTCAGTTAATAGATGCGGCGAGTAGGTGAAATAGTCTCTCATAACTCATCCCAGATACACCAAAGCCGCTGTTCTGATGAACAGTTATATCAGTATATCTGTTCTTTACACCTGCATATATATCGTCCTGGAGTAGTGTCCAAGTTATTTAAAGGGGTTTTCTCACCACAACAACCCCTCTCCCATATGCTATATCCTATAGGGCTTATATATGTCCACTGCTTGGACTGTCCTGTGGTCTTAGGCTATGTTCACACGGCTTAATTGGGGGACGTATTTCGGCCCGCAGTTACGCCGTTGGACGGGAGCGGGGTGGGGGGCCGTCAGCCCGCCGGCCCCATAGACATGCATTGTCCACGCCACGTATACGCCGTGAATAAATAGCATGTCACTTCTCTCCCCGTTCGCCGTATTGTGTGAGCAGGGAGAGGAGACATAATCCATAGGTCTCTATGAGAACTGTGGATTACTGTAATGACTGGGACGTATTTAAGCCCGTAATTTGCGCAGTACGGCGCGAATTGCGGGCTGAAATACGTCCCAGAATAAGTCGTGTGAACATAGCTTTAAAGGTAGGTTCTCACAAACAACTGCAAAATAAGATCCATTTTAGCTAAAACCTTAAAATCGGCAAAAGATGATCATAGTAATATATCAACAGCAGCAGGATAAACATATCGGGTGAATAGAAGATTGTTTTCTTACCACCTACATGGAATATTAGGTAGCTGGTCTATATCATAGCCAAGTAACCTTTTCCAGTAGAAAGAGATTTTCAGTCGAGGAGTTTCAAGTAGTTCCACTTTGGCTGAAAGGTGCATAGGGATAATCTGTCCCTCCAGGCAGTACCTGCCCAGAAAAGGGCGACCCCACCAACCAGCCCTTACTAAACGATAAATCCCTTTAAAAGGGTTTTTCAAGACTTTTAAAAACCTTCCTATCACCTCACTGTGCTAAAATAGAAAATTAACCATCACCCCTGCTCCAGTGCTGCCAGAGCTCCAGTGTCCCCCCAGTCCCTCACTGGTGATGTCCTGTTCATGGATCACATGATGATGCAACCAATAAACATGTGACCACAGAAATCGGAGATTTGCTGCAGCATCATGTGATCCATGAACATGACGCCATCAGAAAGGAACACTGGCAGCACTGGAACGGTAGTAATGGGAGAGATTAATATGGGTTAATTTTCTATTTAAACCCAGGTGTTAGGGAGTTTTTTTTTTTTTTTTTAAAGTCTTTGAAAACCCCTAAGTACTTTCATAGTGCATACACGTTTCTAGTTCCACACATACTGTCACTGCACCTCTTTTTGCGCTGTCAACAGTAGCTTTGGCTATCAGCATATGACAATAGGTGTTGTTCCCCTGATGAAACTGGACAAATTCGTCAGAAACGCGTTGGTTGATAATGTTGATCATTGTTGATATGACTTACCGTTACTGTACCGGGTGAATGTCCTTAGAGGAACTACTAAAGGAATGTATAGTTTAGTAAAGACTATCATGGTGGGGTCAGATGTTTACTCATCTTTAGGACAGACCATTTCGAGTTTAGATTTGAGCCAGCAATAGAAATAGTGTCCCAATTTAACACTGAACAGAGTTGCATAAAGGGAACTACCTGAAACTTCTTCAGTGGAAATCTCTTTACTGGTAAAGGTTACTTGACCTTTTATTCACCCGGTTTCTTAATTTTGCCTCTGTTGATATACTATATATATTGTGATCATCCTTTGGTGCAGATTTTATTGTATTAGGCCATGTTCACACGGTGTATTTGCAGGGCGTAATTACGCCCCGCAATTACGCCGTGTGGACGGGGGTGGGGCGGGTGCGGGGGGACGGCACCTCGCCGGCCCATAGACATTCATTACTAGCGGCGCGTATACGCTGCTGGTAATTCACATGTCACTTATCTCCCCCCTCGGTGTATTCGCCGAGCGGGGAGAGGAGACTTAATCCATAGTTCTCTATGAGAACTGTGGATTACCGTAATGACTGGGACGTATTCCAGTCATAATTTGCGTACTCTGGCGCGTAATTACGGACTGAAATACGTCCAATTTTAAGCCGTGTGAACATAGCCTTAATGTATCATCTTGGTTTTTTATATTGACTAGTAAAATTTGAGCTATCTGGGACCTTGCTTTGGACTTGTTGCCCAATTCTTTGGGTCCTGAACTTGTTATAAACTGTTTTTTTATGTTCTTACAAACCAGCCACATCCATGCATTACAATAACAGACATTCATCCAAGTGTAATCTGACGTTTGCATCCTCATTCAACCTATTAAGGCTCCTGAATACCAGAGTTTGTTAGCTTTGCATAACGAGACAGATTTGCTTTGCTGGAGTTTGGTAAAGCGGAGTGACAACAGTAGATGGAACTGTAATGGTAATTAGTGTTAGTCTATTAGAGCAAAGACTGTGAGAATCTATTAAAATCAGTGGGTCTCCATTGATTTTAACAGGCACTGTGTAATGCTCTCTTCATTTCCCATACAGAGGAGCTACAGGGGCTAGAAACATATTTGTTAATTGTCTACCATCTTAAAAAGAGTGCTCCATTGTAGGTCTTGCAGCCCCGATTTGGTTTCCTCACTAGTAGTATGGAAGTTTTACTCAAGGTGGCTTCACAAAATAACTTGTGTGTATTTCTCTTTCCAGATTCATGTTGGTGCTGGCCAGTAACCAGCCAGAACAGTTTGATTGGGCCATCAACGATCGAATAGACGAGATTGTTAACTTTGCTCTTCCAGGATTGGAGGAGAGAGAGCGCTTGGTCCGTCTTTACTTTGATAAATATGTCCTGAAGCCTGCAAGCGAGGGAAAGCAGTAAGTGTCTACAGCGCTTGGGGTCGCATAAGATAAAATAAATGTTGGGATTCCCATACAGATCATTTTCTCACCGTTGAGTTTATAAGGTATAAAAGAGGTCCCCAACTCCAGTCCTCACGCCCCACCAACAGGTCCTGTTTTCTGGCTTTCCTTAGCATTGCACAGGGGATTTAATTATTGTCAGTGCATTCTGTGGGATATCCTGAAAACATGACCTGTTGGTGGGCCTTGAGGACTGGCATTGGGGCACACTGAGGTATAAAATGGAGTAGGACCTAAACCTTAAAGGTATTGTCTCGCTACAAAGAATAGTTTTCAACATGTTGGGAACACTAAATAAAGAAGTTTTCCAAATATATTAATATTTTTTTGGTAATTGATTTAATCACCTTCTGTGCTCTCTCTGGTTTCCCAATTGACCGACCTGTGTACTTCTCCCCTCCTGCTATTTGTTTTATCTGATAGCAGGGAGTGACGTCATCACACAGGTCACACAAAACGGAACTCAGGACAGTGAGAGCTTGTTTGTTATCTGATCTTTCAGACAAAAGCCAATAATTACTGCTGTTTACTTAATCTCAGAAGCTTCCCTGGTCCTGACAGTATGAGATTTATCTAATTAGCAGAGGTCTGAATACACAGAGCTCATAAGCAGACAGGTAGACCAGGAAGTGACAGAGCAAAGCAGCATTATTTTATTCATGCATCCTATGAAACTTTGAGATGAGACAACTCCTCTAAGTCCTACTATACACTCTATTTTCTTATAGACAATTGTGGGATTGTGCTATGATTTTTATCCTACCGATTGCAGACTGTGGTGGTGGTTACAAGACCCAGACTGGATGCAATCAGTTGGTTGTATTATATGCTAACTCTAATTAGAAAAAAAAAAATATTGGTAATAATGTCATATTGGCTAAAGCGCACCAACAGTGAGTGAGCGCCCTTAGCCTGATTGTAACATCTTTGGCCATAAACGGATGTTGCAATTTATATAGTGGTCTGAACAAGCCATTTATGCATTAGGTTATGAGCAAAATAAATCCATACTAATCCCCATAATTGACTCAATGCTGTGACGGATGCTTAAACATAGCATCTACCCCGCATAGAAACAAAGAAGATTAACAGCAGAAAAAGACCACATGGTCAGTATAGTCGGCCCCTATATTATTTCCTTTTAGCTTAGGATAGATACATGTTTATCTCCAGGTAGGATTACATAGACTTGCTGCTACCGCATCTGCTGTAAGTTTGTTGAAAGCATTTATTACTCTTTGGCTATGTTCACACGGCTTATTTCAGAACGTATTTACGTCGGATTGCAGATCGTAAATACGTTCCGAAATCAGTTGTAACTCAGTTGCAAATAAGTGTCACTTAGTGTGGCACGTATTTCGTGACGGTTTTACAATCCCCATTCATTATATGGGGTAAATCCCTCGCGAAATCCTGCCCAATAATTGACATGCACATTGTTTTTCCATCCGTTTTGCGGCCGCAAATCCGCGGCGGCAATACGGCACGGAAATAAATGTCATCTGAACGACACGTATTTCCCATTGAAACCAATATTAAATGGCCTGCAACTTATTTCAGACTGATTTCGGAACGGATTACGATCGTAAATACGGCGGCAAATCCGTTCCGAAATAAGCCGTGTGAACGAGGCCTTTCAGTAACGTAGAATTTTCTGACTTGTATACTAGTATGGGATCTAATTGATACTGTGAGCTATTTCATGATGTATCTGTTAAATGGATGCCATTATAGCCCAAGAGTGATGGATTCCATTTAATGGATAAGTTATCCATTCAACAGATACATCATAAGAGCCTCCATTGTATCTGTTAAATGAATGCCCTACACCTATGCTTTATTTTTCGCAGTATACTAATATGTATGGACCAGATGGAAGTCAAAGAGACACTTATTTGCCCTGTGTCTGACTCATAGATCCCTATGGCGATATTTAGCATGTACATTGGGAGTTTTCCTGACATACAGGCTATACTTTGGGGAAAAAAGGAACTGTGAAGCCAGCATTGTATTCAAATGAGATTACCATGTCTAATCATTAATATTTTATTGGATCCAACGAAGCTAATTCGCTTGACCGTTCATATTATAATAATCACTGCCACTTGATGTTCTTTGGACAAATGTAGCAATAGTCTAGAGTAGGGTCTCAAAAATGCAGGCCACATGCAGCCCTTGCATCCTGCAGGTTACTGGAACTCCAGAGGCATCCTCGGGAATGCTGGGGTCCTGCTCTGATGGCCAGGACCAGATTTTACTACGATCCTGGCTGTTTAACCCCTTGGATGCTGTGGTTGAAAGCAACCACGGTATGTAAAGGACTTGACAGAGGGAGGGGGTCTCCGTTTTTTCCATCACTATGGCAGCTGAAGGCCCAACAAGGGCCTCTGGTCTGTATGTGATGAAGGCCTGCTAGTCCCTCCCCGAAGGCTGACTGACAATTGGCATAATATTTTGCAGTACAGTCATGTCTTGCAGTGTAATATAACAACAATCAAGTGCTTGCTTAGTCCAGTTCCCCATTGGGACTATTCAAAAAATAAAACAAAAAGAAAACTATAAAATAAAGTAAAAAAACACAAATTACTTGTTCCTCATTATGAATGCTTATCATGCAAAAAAAGAAAAGGAAAAAAAGTACATATACAGGCAGTGCCCGGGTTACGAACGGGATAGGGACTATAGTTCTTAAAGGGAATCTGTCACATAGATTATGCCCCCTTGCTAAGGACAGCACAAACTAGTGTCAGACTTGCTTTTTCCAGTGCTGTGTCCCTTATTCTGTAAGATGCTGCAGTTTTTTGTGTATTTAATGCTCAAATCTGCAGTTTTCAGTCAGAAGAGTCATTCGAAGAGTCCTTCAGAATGTCAGTTTTTTTTCAAACCCGGCCAATCGGAGGCTAGCCCCGCCCACCTCAACTGACAAACCTATTACTTTGAATAGGTAGAAATATGTGAATAACTGTCAGTGGGTGTGGCTAGCCTTTGGTGGGTGGGGCTAACACCTGCTCATGAATAAGATTTAAGGGATAAATGCTCTAAAACTACAGCATCTTATAGAATAAGGGACATAGCGCTGGAAACAGCAGGTCTGACACCAGCTTGTGCTGCCCTCAGCAAGGGGGACATAACCTATGTGACAGGTTCCCTTTAAGTTGAATTTGTATGCGAGTCGGAACAGTATCTTTATTAAATGTAACTCCAGCACAAAGTGTGTTTTTTTGAGTTTTGGATAGTGCAGGGGAGGGATTTTTACATTTGTTTTGCTGCCTGTGTCCTTGTTAAGAAGATTTCACCTCGTGCTGCTGTGGCATGCTGGAACTTGTTGTTCCATGCTGTGGAACAGGGAACTACAAGTGCCAGCATGCCCCATAAGTCTCCGTTTGTAACTAGGGAACAGATGTAAGGGGGGGACTGCCTGTACTTCGTATTCATGCAACGATAGGGAATAATTTTGTATTTTATTGAATTTGTAAAGAATACAGCTAACGAACTTTTTCTATGTGTGAAAGCTTTAGACCCCGGTCTAACCATATAACGGCAACCAGTTATTACGAGGGAAGATCTTTAGACCGTATAGAGAGGTCTGTATATTGTCCTGTGTTCCTCCAACTCCTTGATGAAACTCTCAGAGGGACACGTTGGCTATTGACAGAGATGAATATAAATACGTGCGAGTGGACTTCATCGGTGACGTGTTTCTGCTGCAGAGAGTGCTCTTATGGTTTATCTGTGCTCAGACACATTGTCTCCTCCTAAGGTGTTAACGTAAGGGTGCATTATGCTCCCAAGTGTTTTCCGAATCCATCAAACTCCTAAATAAAGCATGATCATGGTTATTGTCACTTCTCCCTTCTCCTGGTTCATTTTCTGCCAACAAATATCTTTGAATGGGTCTGTGACGCAAGTGTGTTCTAAATGGAGAGCTTCATCTCGTCAGACAGTAACCGCTCCTGCAATGTTTAGCTTCTACTATCCATTAGCTGAGTTTAGAAGGCATTGTCCTGCACTGTATACTTCCTCTCATGCAGAGAAAAGTGCACCATTAGTTCTGGTCTCCGAGACGTTACAATCTGGTTTCATTATTTTGTTTAGGCGGCTGAAAATTGCACAGTTTGACTATGGGAAGAAGTGCTCCGAGCTGGCGAAACTGACCGAAGGCATGTCCGGCCGAGAGATCTCCAAGCTGGGGGTTGCCTGGCAGGTATGTTATCATTTGATGTTTTGAGGGCACTTGGCATCTAATGAACTGGTTCGAGATTTAATGATTAGAAAGAATGGGTCATTGTCAAAAGTCTTTGGACCACACGATGGTTAAAGAATAACCTTTTCCGTATAGGAAATAACTCTGAGAGAGGTCCTCAAGCAGGTTTTTGAAGATGATGTTGTTGGGCTCATATCGGAAAGATTTTACATAGTGGGCAGTAGGATGGAAAAGTAGAGGTTTACTTCTTCTCATCAATTGTAATACACAAGGTAAAATAATACGAGTGACTTACTGGGGTTTCGATCCCGAATACTCCGGAGGCACTGCTGCTCTTCATGATTCCAATGTCTGTTGATAAGTTCAAAAAATCTCTTCTTAAGCACCTGCTTCAGGCCACCAAAACTGTGATCCCGCGTAAGTGGAAATCGAATGTCCCACCTTCCTTAGACGAATGGTTCGCGGAAATTGGGTTTGTAAGGCGAATGGAGGAGTTAATTTCCCGAACCTCGGAACAATTAGATAAATTCAGCAGAACCTGGTATCCTTGGTCACTCTTCCAGACCTCCCCACTATTTCTCTTCTTTACTTCTTAAAATGCTCGCTCTTAGAGGAGAGCGCTTTTCTTTTCAACCTCCCTCGCCCCCCCTTCTTTTTTTTTTTTTTTTTTTTTTTTTTTTAGTTGGCTCTGTCTTTTATGTGTCATACGGATGTGTCGTGTGAGAGTATGACTCGTCTGTCCCTATGTCGTCTCCATCTTGCTATTTAGTTATGCAACATTGATCTATGGCCGTTCTATGCGCCCTAACTGAAAGAGCGCTCCTACTTCTTTTTCTTTCATTGTATTGGTCCTATATTGCATTTCATGTGAGGAGGGGCACTTCACCTTTATTGTTACTTTAAAACATATGTCCCTATCTGTGGGTTTTGTTTTTTATATATATCTATATTTCATCGTTACTACCCTAACAGCATCTTTGTTGCCTTTATACTACTGGCTTTGTGTTTGTATACATTTATTGACCACTTATTTCTTTATTTTGTGTTATACAGCCATTTGAATGCTTGATTCTTTGATTTGTTCATTAATAAAAAAAAATCTTGAATTTGAAAAAAAATACGAGTAACAATAAGAAGAGAAGAGGAGCTAGGAGTGGAAGGCCTCCCAAAGGTGAAAAGAAGGACCATGCTTAAAGGGAACCTGTCAGGTGGTTTAGGCTGCCCTACCTGAGAGCAGGATGTGATAGAGGAGGGGAGCTGAGTTTCTGTATCAGGACTATGATTGAGGAGAGAAGCGATCTGTGATTATGGGTCATATGATTGAGGAGAGAAGCTGAGCTTCTGTGATATTATATGGGGGCGATCATATGTATGATTAGAGTGGATGAGAAGCTGAGCTCTTGTGATATTATAGGGTTTATATGATAGAGGGAGAGAAGCTGAGCTCTTTGATATATTTAGGGTTATATGTATAGAGGGAGAGAAGTGAGCTGTTTGATATATAGGGTTATATGATAGAGGAGAGAAGCTGAGCTCTTGATATATAGGGTTATATGATAGAGGAGAGGAGCTGAGCTCTGTGATATATAGGGTTATATGATAGAAGAGAGAAGCTGAGCTCTGTGATATATAGCGTTATATGCGAGAGGAGCGGAGCTCTGTGAAATTGGAGTAGATAAGTTATTACCTACTACATTTACCATGCACTTTAGAAAAACTGCTATAATTTGTCTAAAAATCAGATCAACTAGCTCAGGGATCACGTTTTATGATGCCCATAAAAGTCTGGAGAGGTGAGGGAGAGGCGCACAGGTATGCTGCTGAAAGCTCTAGTGAGTGTTATAGCTCACCGCAGTGCTTGATTCACATATTACACTACTTTGGAGTATCCTCTATGCTGCTGCTTTAAAGCCGAACCAGGAAGAGACAGGGAGCATGAATCTAAAGCTGACGGTGGTTCTGAAACAGCATGGTGAGACAACCCCTTTAAGCTTTCTTAGTTGCAGCTGCAGGTAGACAGAATATTGTCATTTAATTTTGTTGCTGTGTGGAAAGCGGAGATTAAAGGGAGGTCTGACCCTTATAAAGATATAGTATCACAATAATCAGCACGCAAGGGAAGTAAAATGTATCATAATAATGTCTTGGAAGAATATTTCCAGTCCCTTCAAGGGATGCTAGGACCTTTCTGAGCTGAACTCCTATAAATGAGTAATGTTGGCGGCGGCCACTGCTTCTTGTTGCAGAGACTGTAAAGAAGGTCTGTGTATGTCATTTTAATTAGAATGTATTTGCTGCTGGATCTCGGCTCTTTCCATTATTTCTGCATGTTGTCATGTTCCTTTTAGAAAAATGTAGTACATTATGGCTGCAGAGTTCCTATTTTGTTTATTTTATAAATTGTAGGTTGCTCCCCCTAGTGGTGGCTGCAGGTAGACTGTATTTTGTCATTTAAAGGGTTTTCTAACCATACTATTTTACAGAGCCACATGCAGCTTCAGACTTGCACTTCCTTTTGAGGCTGTTTGTGATTTTACAGCAGTGACTGACATAGCAGCTGTGATATTCCTAGCTAATTCTGTTGCGGTGACATGAGTGCAAGAGGTTTGTAAACTTTAGTGCACAAGGCTACAGAACTATGGTTAAAACTTGTCATTAACTTAGATAAGCAAGCTTCTATGATAGAGCAAAGAGAGGGAGTGACTCACTGCAGCTTGGAGCAATCAGAGAGGAGAGAGATCAGTGAGAGGTGGTCCGTAACCAAGAGAAACTTGTGGTCACTAGCAGTAGATACAATCTTTTTTTTTTTTTTTTTTATCCTGAACAAAGCAAAATCAAAAGAGCAATGTGTTTGGTAATAGTCTTAATTTACCTTTCCCTACCTTTTAAAAGGGTTTTCTCACCACTTTGATTCGCTTTTAAGTCTGTGGGTGTGGTAAATAGAAGCAGAGAAGAAGGATGAATCTGACCCCTGTAAAGAGTTAATATTACAGGTATCGGCAAATAATTTCGAAACCAATGTTCAAAGAAGGAAATTTCTGTTTTGTGCTGCAGGCATTCAATACATTTCCTTCTAAGGGCGGTTTTAAATTATTTTAAAAATAAGTGATTGCTGGTCAGGGAGGGACTAAAAGAGAAAAAAAGAACATTACTCCGCCTTTAAAACCTGCTTTAATAAAGTGGCGCCACTGCTCCTGGTACTCCCTGCTGATGTAACGCCACGGCGCGACAACCAATCATTGGCCTCAACAGTCTCTTCCTGTATGAATGGCACATGACTGCTGAGGACAGTGATTGGATGTAGCATCACATGAACAACAAATGTGTTGTCATTGGTGGGGAACGCCGGTAGCAATGGTGGCACCGAAATGGAGCTGGTTTCTATCACAGAGCTCAACTTCCCTCCTCTACTATATAACCCTATATATCACAGAGCTCAGCTCCTCTCCTCTATCATATAACCCTATATATCACAGAGCACAGCTTCTCTCCCTCTATCATATAACCCTATATATCACAGAGCTCAGCTTCTCTCCTCTATCATATAACCCTATATATCACAGAGCTCAGCTCCTCCCCTCTATCATATAACCCTATATATCACAGAGCTCAGCTTCTCCCCTCTATCATATAACCCTATATATCACAGAGCTCAGCTCCTCTCCTCTATCATATAACCCTATAAATCACAGAGCTCAGCTTCTCTCCTCTACCATATAACCCTATATATCACAGAGCTCAGCTTCTCTCCTCTACCATATAACACTATATATCACAGAGCTCAGCTTCTCTCCTCGATCATATAACCCTTCGTATTTTACGCCCGTGGAGAGGAGGCGTAATCCATAGTTCTCTATGAAAACTGTGGATTACCATAATGATTGCGGCGCATTTTGCTCGTATTAGAGCGCAGTACACTCTCAATACGTGGCTAAAAGCGTGCCAAAATAAGCCGTGTGAACATACCCTAAGGCTATGTTCACACGGCTTATTTTGGGACGCATTTCGCCACGTATTGAGAGAGTACTGCGCTCTAATACGAGCAAAATGCGCCTCAATCATTATGGTAATCCATAGTTCTCATAGAGAACTATGAATTACGCCTCCTCTCCCCGCGCATACAATACGATCGTATTGCACATGCGGGGAGATAAGTGACGTCATTTATTCACGGCGTGAGCTCCCGAAGTCCCGGCGTAATTGCAGGGCGTACTGTACGCCTTGCAGTTAGTCGTGTGAACATAGCCTAAGGGCCCGTTTACACGGCAATGGACAAATACCGGTCGGTTTAACCAACCGGTATTTGTCCGGTTTGTGTGCCGTGCACACGGCCGCAGGGTGGACGACTTTTCTCCGCGATGAGCCCTTCACAGTCACTTGCACAAATTCTGTCTGTAAACCGAACGGAAGAATGTGCATGTAGAATGTTTGTTGGGCGGCCCGCAGGCGGAAAAACCGCCGGGTGGAAAACCCGTGCAGTGGGGACTGCTGCACGGGTTTTCCATAGGAGCCCATTGTGCTCCTTTGCAGCCGTTTTTTCAGATGGTCTGCAAAACCGCAAACCGTCTGAAAAACCAGCCTGAAAACCCGTGCCGTAGGAACATGGCCTTAGGGCTGGTTCACACGGAGTTTACAATAGCGCGCTCAGCTCCGTCTTGAAAAGAATTGACATGCAATTCTTTTCAAGACGGAACGCAGCAGGGCTATTGAAACACGCAGCGGCGATCTCTCATGTGAATGCTGCTGCATGTTCGTCATTGCCAGCAGTGATAATCTCAATGCTAATTGTTAGATCCATCTTGGGGACCGACAGAGCGGACCCCAAGAAGGATCCCTAAAGCGCTTGTAACACGAAGTGTAAACTCCGTGTGAACCAGCCCGAAGGCCATGTTCACACGGCTTAATTGCGGGGCGTAATTACGCCCCGCAATTACGCCGTGTGGACGGGAGCGGGGGGCCGGCACCTCGCCGGCTCATAGACTATCATTACTAGCGCCGCGTATATACGCCGCTGGTAATTCACATGTCGCTTATCTCCCCCCTCTGCGTATTCGCCGAGCAGGGAGAGGAGACATAATCCATAGTTCTCTATGAGAACTGTGGATTACCGTAATGACTGGGACGGATTTTAGCCCGTAATTCGCGCAGTACGCCGCAAATTACGGGCTGAAATATGTGCCCAAATAAGCCGTGTGAACATAGCCTAAGGCTATGTTCACACGGCTTAAAATTGGACGTATTTCAGTCCGTAATTACGCGCCGGAGTGCGCAAATTACGGCTGGAATACGTCCCAGTCATTACGGTAATCCACAGTTCTCATAGAGAACTATGGATTACGTCTCCTCTCCCTGCTCGGCGAATACGCAGAGGGGGGAGATAAGTGACGTGAATTACCAGCGGCGTATACGCGCCACTAGTTATGATAGTCTATGGGCCGACGAGGTGCCGCCCCCCGCTCCCGTCCACATGGCGTAATTGCGGGGCGTGATTACACCCTGCAAATAAGCCGTGTGAACCTAGCCTAAGACTAATTGTTTGTTTTTTACTGTATACCAAATTGGAGTCAACAGAGTAAGGCTACGTTCACACTGCTTGTTTTTTTTCGTCGGATTTTCAGTTTGCAGATTTGGAAACCATCTGAAAACGGACAAGCAACCATCCCCATAGACTTTAATAGAAAATCCCCACTGCAGTCCCCAGTGAACGGATTTTCAGCCAGACAGATTCCTAACTGCCGGCGTTCTGAACATGCACAATCTTCTGCCTGGGACAAGGGAATCCGCAAATTGCGGACAGAACCGTCCCCCAGAACCAATGAAAAGATGATATCCGAATCTCTCCAGTGTTTTGTCACTGCAGCGTGGCCGTAGCCTGCAACGTATCATAGTCATGTCTTTGAAGAATCCCACTCCTTCCAGTTATGGCAGGACCTTTGCAATCTGAACTTCTGCATCTGAGTAATGTCGACGGCGACTACTTCTAACATCTTCTTATTGCCAAAACTGTACAAAAGGCCTGCGTATGTCACTCTAATTAGAATCTATTTGCTGTGGGATCCCGGCTTTTCCCATTATTTCTGCATGTCTTTATGTTCCCTGTACAAAAATGCAGAACTAAATAATGGCATTAAAAAGTGAAAGGTAGCTCAAAACGATGCCGCGACGCCCGATTGAGCTCAGGCAGCTGATCCGGTGTGACAAATTGCAGAAAATGACTGCAGAGCAGTGTTTCAAGACCATTATCTCCGCTGGGTGGATAACCATTTGCATTAGCGAGGGCCAGGGAGCAGAAGGCCTCGGCGCTTCTGCATTGAACGAAAGCGTTTACATTGACTCTCTCCCTACAGGATGTCTTGCCTTTTGTCAGGATTTGCTTGATTGTGAGAAGGCAATTTTTTTTTTTTTCCACCGCCTCGTAGACTCTGCAGCAGTTTCGCAGCACCTAGTTCATGGGTGCAACTACAGAACAAGGCCGTTCTCTGTATCTGTGTGTAACTGTTGTAGCAGGTGTAATTGGGAAGGGGCATGGGGAGAGGGTCATTGTAAACTGGTTCTTAAGGGTCGGTTTCACACAATGCAGTTTTGCTGAAAATTTTACTATAGACGCATGCATTTTTTAAGCTTTTTTTTTTTTCTTTTTGCGAAAACTGCAGTGGCCACATGTTGGGCGGCGACAGGCAAATATAAATCAAAAACATACTACAGAGGTCGCTTTCTTTGTTAGGTTTTGTTGCACTTTAGATGTTTTTACAAAAAGCAGCAAACTTCTCAGGAAGGAAGTTTGTAGCATTTATCTCCTCTTAGACCTCCATTTTTTTTTTTTTTTTTCCGCACCAAAAAATGGGTGGTGTATATGGGTGGTGTGTTTTTGTAGCTTTTTGTTTGCATCGTTAATTTTCACATTACAAATCATGTGATGGATCATGATTTGTGAATGGGATAGCGGCACCAGGGAGAGGAGACAGGGGTTTGAACATAAAAAAATAAACCTGTACAGACAGTCCTCGACTTACACTGTTCTGACTTACATCTGTCCCCTAGTTACAAACGGAGACTGATGAGGCATGCTGGCACTTATAGTTCCATATTCCATAGCAGATAGTAGCTGTGGAATGACAAGGTCCAGCATGCCACAGCGACAGGGGAAATCTTCTTAACAAGGGCACAGATAGCAAAACAAATGTAAAAACCCTTCCCTGCACGATCCAAAAGTAAAGAAAAACCCTTTTGTGCTGGAGTTTCATCTAATAAATATACTTGTTCTGACTTGCATACAAATTCAACTTAAGAACAAACAGTCCTACAGTCCCTATCCCGTTTGTAACCCGGGGACTGTTTGTACATGTTACAAAAATGTGTGTAAAAATGCATAAAGCTTTAAGGAAAAGAATGCATTTTTTGAAGTGCTTTTTGGGGCAAAAAACCAAATGCTATACAACATATACATATGAAGGGGCCATTAAAGGGGTTTTGCCACGATGTAATGTTGAAGTGGGATCCTCCAAAATGGGTATTTAATCACTTATCTAAATATATGCGATTAAAAATTTTGCAGTCTGAGAGAGCTACAGGCTGCCTTACCTGCCCTTAGTTATTTAAAAGCTTCTATTAGATACGACCTGACAAGAGCCGCTGGCAGGGCTTGCGCAGAGCACACTTCTTATCTGATGAGAGGGAGCTGAAGAAGCTTTCAAGGCACCGGGTAGAAATATGTTGTCTTTTGTATACAGAAGCCACTAGTTGTAGTGTGATTATCTGAGTAGATCCCTGCTTTATCTGATGACAGAGAACATGTAAAAGCTTTCAAGCTGCTGTGGAGAAAAGGTGTTGTCTTTTGTAACGGAATCCACATTTAGTTTGATTATTTGAGTAACATTTCGCACGACCCTTTCGCACGGCTCTGTGTTTGGCGTGTCTCTCGCTCTTTTTCTTTTTAGCAATAAGGCCGTTGGCAAAAAATCTTTAAGGGTCCCAATTGCGGGCTCGAGCCTGGGTAGGGCTTCGACCTGGGATTTATAACCATTTTTAGCACTGAATGGGATACATTTATCCCATTATCAAATATTGCACATCACTTTTTGGCAGTGTCGTTTGGCACATTTTCATAGCTTATTTTCATTTCCATGGTCAAGGGCCACATGTACAGATACCTCTTATTTAACGACTGGGGAAGGGACCTTGTAAATGTTTTTTGCTGGTAGGATATGCTGTGATTAATTGGTGAAGTCCTTTAGGCTATGTTCACACGGCTTAATTGCGGGACTTTTTGCCCCCCAATTAGCCCTGTGGACGGGGGGGGGGCGGGAGCGGGGGTAAGCAGGGGGGCCCGGACTTCGCCGGCCCCTTGATACACGCTAGGGCGTATACGCCGCTAAAAGTGACATTCAATTAACTCCCCCCCCCCGGGGCTTTCCCGCGGGGAAGGAGACGTAATCCTATTCTCTTGAAACTGTGAATTACCGAAGAAGGGGCCCTTTGGCCCGTAAATTGGGGCACTTCGGCGCGTAATTTTTCGGACCGAAATTTTGGGCCCATTTTAAGCCTGTGAACATGGCCTATTGAAAGCTTGTCATTTTTGGGGGAAAAGTCCCTTGACCCCCCCTTTTCCCAGGAGGGGGGCATAAAGACGACTCCTTTGTTTATTAACTGCGGGGTTTGGGGGGTTGTTTTTGCTGAGGGGAGCTAAAGGGGGTCTTACAACATTTATAAACCCTTTCAATATGCCATAAATGTCTAAGACAGGAACACTCCTTTAACCCTTAGTACGACCGGGGAGTGGGGAGATCCCCAAAACCAAAAGGGGGCCCGGGGAGTCCCTTTTCATCGCCTTGGCAGGGGGAGGCCTAACACAACTGCATACTGTTTGTACTCTCTTTAAACCCCTGCAAGGGGGATTTTAAAAGGAATACGGAAACCTTTTAATGGAGTATATGTTATGCCATGAAGCAATCGAATGTTCAAGTCCTCATTAAAAATAACAAGTTATCACAGGGTCTATAAAAGTCTACTCTAAAACATTATCACGTTATTTAACCCCTTAAGCCCAACACCTGAAAAATTAATGACCCGAAAAATTTTTTTAGTTTTTGCCCCCTTGCTTTCAACATTTTCTTTTTTTATTTTTTCAAAGACACAGTTTTTGGAGGTCTTTTTTTATTGGACAAGTTGTATTTTTTGGGGGGAAAAATTTAGTTTATTTTTAAAATAAATTTAGTATTTTTTTTTTTTTTTTTTAAATTTTTTTGGGGGGGTTTTTTAAATTTTTTTTTTTTACCATTCACATTTCCACTTAAAAAACTTGTAATTAATTCTACAGGTATTTCGTCGTGGGATCCTAATTTGTATAGGTTTTTTTTGTGTGAAATTTATGAAAATTTATTTTTTACTAAATATTTTTTTTTGGTTTTTATTTTTTTTATTCTTTTTTTCTTCCACTTTTTTTTTGTTTTTTTTTTTTTCACTCCCATGTGGAGAATTTAAAATTTTTTATTTTTTTTTTACACTTAGAAAGTATTAGCTATTCATATATGCAAATACCCCTTAATCTGTGTACTTTGAAAGGCTGTTTGGGACGCACACAGTCTGTCTGGTACTGGCTTGTTACACAGACAGCTCGGGGGCCCTCTGGGTCCCCCGGGGCTGTGTGCAGCCGTTCCCCGGGCTCTGTGGGTCACCGGGTGTTCGATCACCCACAGAGCGGGGAACCTTTTTGATTGCACTGCGTACACACCCCAAATCAAAGGGTTAAAGCACCGGGTTTGCGGGGTCTCCATCGTGTAGACGCCGTCCCACGCAGTGCGGCTGGGGTGCCGCAAACTCTTCGCAAGAAAAAAAGGTCGTGCTGACGAACGACCCGACGCAAAAGAGGTGCGGGGGTCGTTAAGGTTTTTTAAAAAAAGAAATTAAAAAAAGGGCCGGGTTTTGGGGGGTTTTTTTTGTTTGGTTTTTTTGGGCATAATGCCTCCCAGAAAAAATGAGATAAAATATGATCAAATAGTCACATACACTCTAAACTGGTACCAATAGAAGCAAGACCTCACCTGGCCAAAAAATTTGCCATGCATTTTCCTGTAAAAAAAACCACCTTTCTAACTCTGAAAAATACAAAATAATTTTTGCAATTGTTTTTTTTTCCAGTTCCACTCCACATAGATTTTTTTTGGGCTTCCTAAAACATTGTTATACCATTAAAATATAGCTAGTTCCAGAAAAATAAAACAGTTATGGTCCTTGGAAGGCAGGGAGGAAAAATGAAAATGGGTTGGACACTATAGGGTTAAATATTTTACGGGATAAAGGGGACAAAAACCTGAAAAACGCCCCTTAAAATTACCCTTGGCTCCCCCGATTTTGAAAACGGGGTGTTTTAGATGTACCCGATATTTTTTAAAAGAGCAGCAGGTTTTGTTTTCCTAAGTTCATTAGAAATTCTACTTCTAGGTAGACGGTAATTTTGCTTACCTGCAGCTGAATACAGGATTTCTCACTGCTGCCACTGGATCATGTGACCTGCACTCGGAGTCGCTGAAACACCCCCAGCATGGTTGTGTAACTCGGAAGTAAATCGGTCTATGCATTCCTGTGGGAGGTTTTGGGTCGGCCTCATAGGAATGCGTAGAGTGACAGACTTTTAGCTAATCAGAGTGGAGGTCATGTGACCTAATAGACTATTGCATCAGCCAGAAATCCTATATGCAGCTGCAGGTAAGTGAAGTTACTGACACTACAGTATACCTAAAAGCAATTTCTAATAAACTAAGGAGAAAAAAAAAACTTGGGGTAGTGCATTAAAGGGATTGTCTCATTGATTCATGTTACCACAATCTGTTTTCTTGGTTTCACTTTGAATTTAACATCGATATATTTGAGCCACTTAATGAAGATAATTGATAAGGGGTCATGGTATAATAATTAAGAAACCATAATATTTATAATTCTCAGAACATTATTGTTTTTGATAGAAATTGTAAAAACAAGGGTTAAAAGTGGATTAACTCTACTTGATAGAACATGCAGCCTATTAATAATGTTTCCAGTAAGCTGAAATTACGCACCAAGGGAGGAAAGAATCATTAAAGGGGTTGTCTCACTACGTTCATCTCATCTCAGTCCTGTTTTCTTGGTTTAATTTTGAATTCAGGGGCGTGTTTACTGGCTTCTACTAGGCTGCAGTAGAAGCCAGGTCTGTAGCTATAGCAACCCGTGTGGCAAACCTATCAGAGAGGACTGAAAGTTTGCTATAGCAACTAGGAGCTGATGCAAACCCAGACAAGAGGGGATATCTAGGAAAAGTTTGGACACTATTGATGGACACCCTATTGCAAATGTGAAATTGTTTTTGCAAGATCTTTAACATAAAAAGCAACAATCCTTGTAGTGAGACAACCCCTTTAAGGTTATAGTTTGGTGGATCTGGGAAGGTAGTTGGTCCTGGTATTGCTGATTCAAGAGCATAAAAGGTTCAGGGTGTGAAGCCTGCGGGTAACAGATTACAGCAATTTATATCACATTGTAGAATCACATCCGAGCCGGAGCGAACATAAAAGTGCCGCGTTTTAAATGGATGCCATTACACTTACGCCACTAAATGCTGCATTATTTAGCAGCTCCTGAGGAATGGAGAACACATGGTCACCTGTGCACCCAGCAGCGAGAGGAATCTGTCCCAATAAACGCATGAACTCTGTCACTGTAACCCCCCCACAAGCCTCCGCTGAGTGGGTAACCTTGTTAAAGGGTATCTCGCCTTCCAGCTTGGCTCAAGACTTGCTTTGTCAGCCAAGTCTGCGGAAATGGGTTAACGTGTCCGCAGGGGGAGATAAAAAGTATGAATATGAATGAGGCGGGATGCTGGTTTTTAGTATGCCAGCAGCTCTCAGCAGGGACAGCCGCTCGCTCTCTCCCTCTCTTCCTCCGTCATCTTTTCTCATTCCTCTTCCCATTCCCCCCCCCCCCTTCACCTCCCCTGACAGGCAGGGACCCCGCAGCTCGGCTATTTTTAGAAAGTCATTCAGAAAAGCAGCCAAGCGCAAAGCATCGCAGTATTCGGCGGCAAGATGCAGGGGTTTGGCGATGACTTGTGAGGGTTGAACACTTTATAGGTATTAAGCGTGGTTGTTAATGCAGCCAGACACTGCAGCACCTCCAAAAAAAAAAAATGGAAGCCTTAACCCTTTTACTGCCAGCGGTGGGGGTTGGGGATGTACTAATCTAGTTTGTCCTCCCCCCACCAGCACCATCGCCATCATTGAATCACTAGACCTTGCCCTGTCTTTGCTGACATGGGAAATTTCAAGGGCATGGTGCTGCGTGCATAGAAATAACCTTGACAAGCCTTCATATGTAATAGACTTGGTTAAATCAAGAGACACATCAAATAGTAATAGCGTTATTGACGGTCGTCGTTACTCCTCCGAGCCGTCCGCATGGATTTTTCTTAAGTTTTTCAAACCTGCATCATCTTGACGGCACGCATTCGGGAAAGGTGAACATTTTCACGCTTCGTTTTGTTATCTGACGACATAATAAAAGCAATCTAGTAACAATATAAAAAAAATTCAAGACAGATCAGTAAAAACAAAAGTAATAAAAGGACTGGGTGGACTGGAATAACAGAAAGATTAGCAAGATTAGGGTTATTTAGTTTAGAGAAAAGATGGCTTTGGGGGGGGACATAATAAATATGTTTAAATATGTTAAAGATCAATATAGAGATCTCTCCCAAGATTTATTTATACCCAGGACTGTATCTAGAACAAGGGGTTTCTACATAAATATAGAAAAGGATTCTTTACTGTTAGAGCAGTGGGACTGTGGAACTCTCTGCCAGAGGAACTTGTCATGGTGAATTCACTAGCAGAGTTCAAAAAGGGGTTGGATGCATTTCTGGAGCGTAATAATAGAACAAGTTATAGTGTCTAGGATTCTGGAGAGGGGTCATTGATCCAGGGATTTTTCCAATTGCCAGATTGGAGTCGGGAAGGAATTTTTCCCTACAATGAGAACAATTGGCTTCTACCTCATTGGGGTTTTTTCCTTCCTCTGGATCAACACTTCAGTACAACAGGCTGAACTGGATGGCCGGCTTGTCTTTCTTCAGCCTTACAAACTATATGTAACTATAACTGATAAAGGCGTATTGAAATTGTTGAAGGAGTTAGGAGATTAACGAAAGAAAAAAGGCCACTTATTTTGCTTTATAATTGAAAACCTAGCCAGCTCACCCTGAGTCCAGCAACACTAAAAGCTCCTTCAATAGCAGCAAAATTTGTTAAAATTCAGCAGTCCGATAAACTAATTAAAAGGAGTCCGGCTTTATTTAGAAAAATCCATTTATAAAACAAGCAGCATTATGCAGTGGGCACCCATCTACTTGCGCGTTTAAAATACACTCTATGTTCCTGGTCACAACGATAAGGCGCAACATCACGTTGTATTTGAATAAAAGTATAATTGAGGAAAAAAATATTTCTTGATTTATACTTTCATTTAAATGCTAAATATGATGTTTCAAAAATCTGTGTCTAAAGCTTAACTTTTAATATAATCCATAAAACTTCAGAAGACTGGGAGTGCACAATGACAAACACCACAAAACATACAAAATGAAAAAAAAAAAAAAAGAATTGAAGGACAGAGGAGACAGATGGCGATGCGATGGGGGGGGCAATCTAGCTAACCCCTATCCCCCTATCTGCCCCTTGCAACAAGGGTAATCCCCCCCAACAAGAGCGGCCCTCTGGAACCCTCCCCGTATTGTACCCCCTTATTTTTAGTGGAAAAAACCCTTTTACGACTATGGGCTTTTACCACTAAAAAAAAAAAGGGTGATTACAATAAGGGCAGGTTCCTGACGGGACCCCCCTTGTTGGGGGGTTTTCCCCTGTGTTAGGTAGGAGAGATGGGGTCTAGGGATTAGCTAATTTCCCCCCCCCCCCTATTGACATTCGTCCATCTGCCCCTCCTCTGCCCTTTCAATTTTTTTTTTTTTTTTTGTCTTTTTGTATGTTTTGTGGTTTTTGTCATTGTCCTTCCAGTCTTCTAAAAGTTTTTGGGTTAATTAAAATTAAGCTTTAGACACTTTTTGATTTTTCTTTTCCCTTTGCAATTTTCTGTGTATATCTGGAAAATCCCTACGAGTGTTTTTTTGTTGTGTTTTTTTTCCCAAAAAAAGGATGTTTTCCTTTTTACCCCACGACTAAAAAACACTGCGTTTTGAAACGGGGAAAGGGGTTGCATGTTTTGTCCAATCCCTGATGTTGTATTTTTTTTTTTTAGGCCATTTAAACCCTTTTTTAAAAGGGGGGCCCGTATTTCGGTCCGTAATTTACGCGCCAAAAGTGCGCCAAATGGGGGCCGAAAACGGCCATTCATTACGGTAATTCACAGTTTCTAGGAATATGGTTACGTCCCCTTTTCCCCCCCGGGCAATCCGCCGGGGGGGAGATAATTGACATGTTGAATTCTAGCGGCGTATAGGCCGCTGGCAATTCAAGTCAAGGGGCCCGGCAAAGTGCCGGCCCCCCGTCACTCCCCCCGCCCCCTCGTCCACACGGCTAATTGGGGGCGTAATTCGCCCCCGAAATTTAAAGCCGTGTAAACATGGCCTTATTAAATTTTTAAAATCAACGGGGATTCTTTTAAATTTGATTTATCTGAGTTGTGGATCTCAACAAATTTTGCCACATCTTTTACTACCAGAAACGGCGCCCCATCTTGTTCAGCTGCCTGGTCTGGTATTGCAGAATCATTGCCACTATCACATAATTAATATGGAGACTCATAAAGATACTGATAAAACACTGCCACAACTGAGTAACCTAAACAAAAATACATATAAAATGTAATTTTTAATAGCTACTAATGTAAAAAGAGCATGAAAGGGTGCTTTCACACTGTGCGTTTTTTTTGGGTGCATTTTTTCGGGTCATTTTTTGGGCAGAAAAGGGACAGAATTAAAAGCGTAATTTCTGCACAAAAAACACCAAAAAACGATTTGTGTGTGAAAGCATCCAAAAGCTCTTCATAAAAAAATACTAGGGTCAATTCAAAAGTATCAAAAAGGGTCAAAATATTATGACACTCACCAAGTTTAGATGTCCGGTAATTGAGGTTCTATTATTTTCATCCATGTGGTTCCAAAAAAGGGTTTTGCAACAAGGCGTCCAATAACTCTGGAGAGCTTCTGGAATGGAGAGCATAATCTCATCCTGACATACCCTCAAAAAGGGTAGCTCACCCTTTGTCGACACCCATAGGCGTTTCATCCAGTAAAAATGTGGACTCTTCAGTGGAGAAAAAGATGGAAACTAAAAACTTCACAACGAAGTGAAACCCATAAACAAAAAACGAGAGGTAAAAACCCTTTTAAGAAAATAGATACGTAGAAAATTAGTGTTGGAAACGTTTTAAATAGTTCTATCTCATGCATACTGATCTAAATGTTTTTTCTTTTCCCTTGAATTTTTTTTTTAAATCAAGCAGGATTCCTTTTTATTGCTGTATCGGAGTGCAGCATCTTTTGCTATCGGAAACGGCGGCACTCTTGTCCATGGGCCTGGTCTGGTACTGTAGCTTAAAGGGGTTGTCTCACTACATTGGTTCATCTACCCCCGTCCTGTTTTCTTGGTTTCACTTTGAATTCAGGAGCGTGTTTATGGCTTCCACTAGGGTGAGAGAAGGCAGGACTGTAGCATAGCAACCCCTGCTGGCAGCCATTAGGATGATCAAACAGGTCGTAGCTATACGATGAGGGGCGATGCATCCCATGCAAAGGGGATATCTCAGAATGGTGGGCATTGTTTAAAAGGACACATATTGCAAAGTGACTTGTTTTTGCAAGATCTTTAACATAAAAAGCAGCAATCCTTATAGTGAGACAACCCCTTTAACCCAAGTCAAGTAAATGGGGTCAAGCTGGAATACAAGACAAAGCCCATTGACAAGTTCAGGAATGTTTTTGGGAACACGTTGGCAGTGTGTAATTTACAATGAGTAGATGGAGGGAAGTATGACTGCAGGATCAGACGAAAGAGTTCTGAATGCCGTCTGCTACCATGGAGATGTATAGGTCTGCATAGAAATCTTGACTCAAGGCTTTTGCAGCATTGTTCTATTCATTATGGATGCAGTGAAACGATTAAATATAAATAATATTGTCGTGAATATGTGCACAGCCTTTAAATGTTGCCACCTTGTTGGACTGCCAGCTTTTCTTCCTGGACCCCATCCCTGTACACATGGCAGAGTCAGCGTGTGTTCTCGATAGGGGTTGGAGACGAGGCTCTTGCCAGACACCTCTGAGAACAAAGGGATTGGTCACGCTGAAATCTTTGAGATTCTTCTGACATTTGCTGCAATTTTAAAAGTCAAATCTGTCATGTTTTTCAACAATGAAGAAGCTGGAGATTTTCCTGCATGGACAAGGCAGATTCTGGGTAATGACCTCTGTGGCCATATTAAATGGATTGTCCACCTCGTCAGAAAATAAGAACAGTAGCTCCTGGGGCCCCAATTAAATGAAGAAAACAACTTGTATACAGACAGTCCCTGGGTTACAAACGGGATAGGGACTGTAGGTTTATTCTTAAAGGGGTTCTGCCACGAAGTAAAATTGATGTGAGAAGCTTGCATATGAAATAACAAACATTTTCACCATTCCTTATTATTACAAATTCTGCACCGTTTTTGTTTTAGCTGCTCCTTTAGTGATCCATTGTTTACAGCTCATCTCCAGGGGATACGACCAGGGCTGAGAGCTCCTCACTAATGGTCAGACTTCACCTCTCCTCTCAAGCAGCTACTGAGTGTTCAAACCCCATGTGCTGTCATTCTACTCCTGTCTTCTGTCCTCCTTAGTAATTAGTCACACAGTGCAAATAAATAAAAAAAAGAAACCTCAATCAGGTCTGTGCATTGATAAAGAGAAAAAAAATCCACAGGTTTGGTTTCTGCAGGGATTTGAACCTAGGACCCTTGTGCCTGGAGGCAAAAACTTTACCTCTCAGCTATTCACAATGCTTTACATAAACAGACCTTTTTTTCGACTACAGAGAGGAAAGGCCTGGGGATGTCATCCTGCTGGGTCACATGATATGCAATTCAAACAAATAACACGCCCCCTTATGAGCTGAAGAGCTGGATGCAGGAGGTATGAAATGAGATTGTGGCAAAACCCCTTTAAGTTGAATCTGTATGTAAGTTGGAACAGTTACATTTATTAAATGTAACTCCAGCAAAAAAAGATGTTTTAGTGTTTTTAGTTTAGATAACACCCTTGTGCCCCTGTTTAGAAGATTTCCCCTTACTTTCTGTCCCTCATGCTACTGAGGCATGCTGGCACTTGTAGTTCCACAGGTACTGTCTGCAGTGGAACATGGAACTGCAGGTGCCAGCGTGCCACAGTAGCACATGTTAAGGCCGTGTTAATCAGCACCCATACAATTAGTACATGTGTTGTGTGGCATGATGGCACAACTACAAAGCAGGCATGTCACGCATGTACTAATTGTATAGGTGCTGATCCAGTACTGTATTTAACATTGGAGCCAGAAGGGGAGAGTTGAGGTGGGGAGGGGGGACAGGGTGCAGTAAGAACATAAGAACAGACCTGCTGTACTGGGACCAACCACACAAAATAAAAGTGGGGCGTGGGTGCGCGCTTGTGCAGGCCTGAAGACGGTGTTTCCCATTGCAAGGTAAGTGGGCGGGAGGAAGGTGGTAAAAAAAAAAAAAAAAAAAAAAAAAGCTGGTCTGGTGGGCCGGCCAGAAAACGTAGTAGGCAGTGGATGGGTTGTGTTGTTCCAACGTTATGGACTGTTAGGGTATGTAAACACGGGTTATTTGGGGGCGTGTTTACGGACGTAATTACGTCCGCAAATACGTCCCGAAATACGTTTCAAATAATGAACAAGTAGATTAGCATTGATTCCAATGTAAAATACGCCTCTTCGTTCACGCAAGGCGTATTTTCGCGACGTATTTGCGGGCGTAAATGCGTCCATAAATACGAACGTAAAATGAAGTCCCCTGTCACTTATTGAGGCGTATTTCGCAACGGAAATCCTCATAGTAAAGAAAGGGGAATTGTATTTACGACGCGAAATACGCGCCACACTTTGTGACACGTATTTGAAACGTATTTCGGGACGTATTTGCGGACGTAATTACGTCCGTAAATACGCCCCAAAATAAGCCGTGTCAACATAGCCTTAATCACTGTATGCCGCGCCCCATGGGCTCCTTTTGTAACTGAGACAGATGGAAGTTGAAACGTAGTAAGTTGGGGACTGGACTGTCTGTACTCTCCTTCCTCCAGTTCCAGCGTTACATCCATCCGCTCTCCTGATTTCATTCAGTTACTTCCAAACTGGAATAGGAATCACTTGTCTTACTTGCATCACCAGTCAGAGCTTGTCACTTCTAAACGGTGATGTGAATTAGTGGCACATAACTGCTGTAACCAATCAGCCGCTGCGGCAGTAATATCCCTGTTCCGAAAGAACAGAATGTAGACCGAAGACCAGAGAGAGGCGGCGCTAGGACTGGGGACCAGAGAAAGGTGAGTATGTGGTTTTTTTTTTTTTATTTATTGGGGCCCCATGAGTCGATGCTTCTAATTCTCTTACTAAGTGGATGACTTCTTTTAATGGTTCAGTAATTAGCACTATTTCAGCTCTGAGGTCCTGGATCCCAACCAGAGACGAAATCTTCATTGTAAGTTCTCCACATGTACATAGCAAACAGTAGGCGTTATTTATTAAAACGGTCTAGTGGTAAGACTGTCCCTTACATAGGAGAATGTGGTTAGGCTGTGGCCCCAAAGTGTTGCTCAAACTGTGGCCCATAGCAGCCAATCAAGAGTGCAGTCTTAATTTTTTCAGAGCAGTATACGAAATGAAAGCTGAGCTCCGATTGGTTGCTATGGGCCACACTTTGGCACCAGTTTCTCCCTCGTGTGTTCTGTGGTTGCAAAACTTTGGGTAAACTCGAAGTCCAATATCCAATTACCTGTTGGGTTCCATTCTTGATTAGCTTAAAGGGAACCTGTCACATAGATTTTGCCCCCCTGGCTGAGGACAGAACAAGGTAGTGTCAGACCTGCTGTTTCCAGCGCTGTGTCCCTTATTCTGTAAGATGCTGTAGTTTTAATGCTTAAATCTGCAGTTTTCAGCCAGAAGACTCCTTCAAAGAGTCCTTCAGAGCGTCAGTTTTTTTCAAACCCGGCCAGTTGGAGGCTAGCCCCGCCCACCTCAACTGACAATTACTATTACTTTGAATAGGTAGAAATATGTGAATAACTGTCAGTGGGCGGAGCTAGCCTTTGGTGGGCGGAGCTAACACCTACTCATGAATAAGATTTGAGGGGTAAATGCTCTAAAACTGCTGCATCTTACAGAATAAGGGGCACAGTGTTTGGGAACAGCAGGTCTGACACTAGCTTGTGCTGTCCTCAGCAAGGGGGGCATAACCTATGTGACAGGTTCTCTTTAAGTTTCGCCGTAAGGGAGAAGAAACTTTTCACCTTTTACCAGCTGGATGGGGAAGAGACCCAAAACAGAGCCATTGGGGTGGGCTCCCTCTTCTTCAGGGTTTAACCGTCAGGAAGATGTTTTCTCATAGAAAAATGTTTGTGACCTAATTAACTTCTTCCATAGCCCCTACTGTGATCACATCCACAAGAAAGAGATTTTACTTTTATGTTTCCATTACTTTTTGAGCAAAGATGAAACTAAATATGGATCCAAATTGGTAAATCTTACGAGAAGCCGCTTGACGTCTGAGCATAATTTGATTTATGAATAAAGTCTGGCTGTGAGGAGCACATTCAAAGACCATTCAGATGCTGAATAACCGGAGCAATAAAGGAGGATTTTGAGGTCTGGCACAGGAAGTTGGTCCAGCTCTTGAAAGAAGCCATTGGTCAACTCTTTAAATTTTGATTACGGATAATTAAAGTGAACCTGTCGGACAATTATTGCTGCCCTAAGAGCAGAATAATGGAGGAGGGAGAAAAGCTGAGTTTTGTGATAAGTGGATTTAGATTTGTAAGTAAAAAGTAGGGTAAATTCTTAAGGTGAAATTAATGCTTACCCTTACCACATACAGTGATTGACCATTTGTACATGCACTGATGCAGGAAGAGCTTTCAATCATTCTATGTGGGTTAAGCAGGACTTTTGATCTCAAGGAGTCCTAAAAGGATTTACTCTGCTTTTTACTCAGAAATGCTCCTCTATATATCACAGAGCTCAGCTTCTCTACTCTCATATAACCCTATATATCACAGGGCTCAGCTTCTCTCCTCTATCGTATAACCTTATATATCACAGAGCTCAGCTTCTTTCCTCTATCACAGTGTTCCCCAACTCCAGTCCTCAAGGCACACCAACAGGTCATGTTTTCAGGATCTCCCACAGAATGCACTGACAATAATGACTTCACCTGTGCAATGCTAAGGAAAGCCAGAAAACATGACCTGTTGGTGTGCCTTGAGGACTAGGGTTGGGAACCTCTGCTCTATCATATAACCCTACATATCACAGAGCTCAGCTTCTCTCCCTCTGTCATATAATCCTATATATCAGAGCTCAGCTCCTCTCCTCTATCATATAACCCTATATATCACAGAGCTCGGCTTCGCTCCTCTGTCATATAACCCTATATATCACAGAGCTTGGCTTCTCTCCTCTATCATATAATCCTATATATCACAGAGCTCAGCTTCTCTTCTCTATCATATAACCCTATATATCACATAGCTCAGCTCTTCTCCTCTATCATATAAATCTATATATCAGAGCTCAGCTCCTTCCCCCTATCATATAACCCTATATATCACAGAGCTCGGCCCTTTTCTCCTCTGTCATTAAAACCCTATATATCACCGAGCTCGGCTTCTCTCCTCTGTCATATAACCCTATATATCACAGAGCTCAGCTTCTCTCTATCACATAACCCTATATATCACAGAGCTCAGCTTCTCTCCTCTGTCATATAACCCTATATATCACAGAGCTCAGCTACTCTCCTCTGTCATATAACCCTATTATCACAGAGCTCAGCTTCTCTCCTCTATCATATAACCCTATATATCACAAAAGCTCAGCTCCTCTCCTCTATCATATAACCCTAAATATCACAGAGCTCAGCTTCTCTCCCTGTATCATATAACCCTATATATCATAGAGCTCAGCTGCTCTCCCTCTATCACATAACCTTATATATCACAGAGCTCAGCTCTTCTCCTCTATCATATAACTCTATATATCAGAGCTCAGCTTCTCTCCTCTGTCATATAATCCTATATATCAGAGCTCACTCCTCTCCTCGTCATATAACCCTATATATCACAGAGCTTGGCTTCTCTCCCTCTTTCACATCCTGCTTTCAGATAGGGCAGCATGAACCAGTTAACAGGTTCACTGCCCATCTCTGCCAGCGATGAATAGTAAATAACCTTGTTGCCCACTTAACCATTGTCAATGTACTGAAGGTCTAGTTAAATTAGTAATCCATCACATCATGAGGGCAGCAGCCAGTGCAAATATAAGGGGTGTTGACCTCAGATGATGATAATTTAGAGAGGAGGATAGCCAATACCCATTGTGGGCTATAGCACGTGTGCTCTGTGGTAGTGGATGTTTTGCATATTCCCATATCCGCGTGGTATTTTTAGCCCGTCCTATAATCGCTGCCTGCGCCCACTGACCCGTAGGGCGATGAATTTAAGGCTTGCTTCAGGCAGTATAATGGCCGCCAGCTCTTGCAGATTCTGTTAGGTATTAAATAAAAACATGCAATTACTTCTATAGAATAGACGCCTTCAGCTCTTCTTGTTGTCATTTGTAAATGTTTAATGGCAATTAATTTTTAAACGCAGGATTAATAATTGAGATTCAAAACGCTATTTATGTTGTGTGTAGAAATGAAGATTTCTGTGGAGCCGGCTTCTTTGGAATCGCTCGCTTTGTTCAGAAAGTGAGAAGTATCTGGCTTGGTGGGGATCCATTTTGCTTGCACATATTATTATTTACTAAGGAGGTGCAACTATTTTGTGAGCTAAGAGGGTTACAATTTGATATAGCCCGTAATTTATACAGATAAACTAGACACTTGTTTTAAAAAAAATATGTGCTGACGTACATTAATAGGGTTGTACAGGATAAGGCTGGTAAAAAAAACAAACAAAAAAAAAACTTTTTTCCTGTTCCCCAGAAACAGTGCTACACCTTTTTACAGGTTGTGAGTGGTATTTGTGGCAGCCCAGCTGCATTCATTTTAATGGTGCTTTAACTGCATTACCAGACTTGACCCATGGACAGATTTGGCGCTATTCCTGGAAGAAAGCAGATCTATTGTTCTAATCCTGGACAACCCCACTAACTCCGAAGCTTCATTATGGCTCATTTTCCTATATGTTGAAGAAAACGCATGATATGTCCTGTCTGTTTTAGTAAATACTTGTGAGATAACAATTCTGGAGCATCTTCTCTTACAACTACATTTCCAGGAGGAATAACAGAGAATAATAATAATAATAATCTTTATATAGCGCCAACAAATTTCCGCAGCCTTTAAATTCTAGAGAGTATAATTACAGACAAAAAACAGACATTTCACAGTGAGAAAGCTACTTACAGTGAGACACAAGGTGTGAGGGCCCCGGCTCGCAAGAGCTTACAATCTAAGAGGTGCCCTGGGAAACAAGGGGAAGAATAGCTAAATTTACAATGGCCCATCCATGTTTATAAATAATGGGGAAGTTTAAATAAAGATTTGGTGAACCTTGCCACCATGAATGTACATCTATATACAGACAATACTGTGAGATCTCCTAGTGTAGGGAGTAAAAAATTAAGAAAAAAGAAAGGGAGATTGCGCTCTATATGAAAGTACGTCTGGTATAGTAAAAAGCAATAAAATTGTTCGTTGCTCACCTGTTGCGTTGTGGCGAGTACTATAGAGGAGCCACAACGCTCATAAAAACATGGTTTTGGCTGTAATAAGCCACAGAGACAGCAGCCGCGTATTCCTGGATCCCTCGGTGTCCTGGCACCTCGGGCAACGGTAAGTATAAAAGCAAAAATAAAAAAATAACAGGACCGGAGCGCTCGTCTACTAAAAATTAAATCCGTCGTGCGGTGGCAACATAGGATAAAATGTTGATTTAATCCATTTAAATTACAGTTAGCATAACGCGTTCGTGCTGCAAGTACTTATCCCTCAGTAATCGTCCAATAAAACATATCCTATAGACATACTGAGGAAGTGCTTGCAGCACAAACGCGTTATGGGGCTAACTGTAATTTTAATGGAATAAAATACAACATTTATCCTATGTTGCCACCGCATGCGAGGATTATTTATTAGACGATCGCCCGTCCCCTGTATGTTTTATTTTCTGCTTTTATTACTAGTGTAGGGAGTGACAGAAAATGTTTGTGATAAAGGTGGTGGGTTAGCAATTAGTGGTTTTGGGTAGGCCTGCCTGAGGAGATGTGATTTTCAGGACACAACTTAATACTACGAAGGGCTGGGATTGGCTGATGGTACGTGGTAGGATATATTCCAGAGATGGGTGGCAGCACGTCCAAGAATCTTGAAGACGGCATGGGAGGTTTTCGGAATGATGTAGTCTTAAGTTTGATGTCCGTCACAGGAGCGGAGATGAGCGGGCAGGGTGTGTGTAGACAGAATATGGAGGAGATGTATGGGGGGTGCAGCACTGTTGGAAGCTTTATGGTGAAAAGTGATGATTTATGCTGTTTCCTGAACTGTATGGTGCAACCCAGTGCAGTAGACTGACACAGGGTAGAGGCATCAGTATAGCGGCCTGAAAAGAAAGACAAGCCTGGCTGCTGCATCAGGATAGATTGAGAGGGAGAGTATTACAGCGAGGGAGACCGATAAGCAAGAGTTACAGTAGTCCAAGACGAGAATGAATAATGAGCAACAATGAGATTTGAGTTGTTTCCACAGTGAGAAAAGGAAGAATTCTGGAGATGTGCTTGAGGTGGCAAGTGACAGGAGCGGCAAGGGATATAGTATATATGGGTGAAAGGTCAGATCGGAGTCTAGAAGAACCCTCAAGACAGCGGGCCTGCTGCCTAGGTGTTTATGGTGATGCCACACACTGAGAGATAATAGCAGATTGGGGTTGGTTATAGATGGGGGAAAAACAAGAAGTTCGGTTTTTTTGGTGGAGGTTTATTTGGAGAATAGAGAGAGAGGACAATATGTCAGAGACAGCGACAGACAGTCACTGTGTTGTTGTAGCATGGCAGGAGTGAGGACTCTGGGACAGAGTGTATAATTGAGACTGCATCAGCGTAGAATGGTACTGTAAGCCAAATCTACTGATGATTTGGCCAATGGGGGCGTATATGCAATGGAGAAGTAGGAGTGGACCAAGAACTGACCCCTGAGGACCCACAACGGCAAGAGGGAGAGGAGAGAAGTAGAACCTGCCAAATGAACAGCTAAATGAAGCGGTCAGAGAGGTAGGAAGAGAACCAAGCGAGAGCAGTTGACCTGGATGCCAATGTGCGGAGCATGCTGAGGAGAAGATGGTGATCACAGTGTGCAAACGCTGCAGAGAGATCCAGAGAACACACAACGGAGTATTGCCCTGAGATTTAGCAGTGTGGAGATCGTTAGAACTTTAACTAGAGCAGTTTCTGTGGAGTGTAGGTGCGGAAACCGATGTAAGAGGATCCAGAGAGAGTTAGCATAAAGGAAAAAAAGAAAATAGGAAGAGAGTGGGGGGGGGTGAGAGATATGCGGATTAGGCGAGAGTAGACCAAGCGTTCCAGAAAGTTTAGAGATAAAGGGAAGGTATGGACTGGTCGTAGTTGGCAGCACAGGAAGGTCCAGGTAGGTTTTTTTAGTAAGGGGAGTTTATAAACTGCATGTTTAAAAGTGAGGATTGGGAAGATCCCAGTGGAGAGAGAGAGGTAACAGATTGCAGTAAGGTGGAGAGAGGAAAGCTGGAGAAAATAGACTCGGAGAAGGTGGGAGTGAAATGGGGTCGCTAGAGCAGGTGGTGGGGCCAAGCAAAGGAGAAGCCTGGATACTTCTTCTTCTGTCGTTGGGATCAGGAGCTGAGAACACACTAGAGGATGTACAGGGAGGGACAGGATGGTTTTTTGCTTGGGGTTTTGTGATGAGATGTTATGCCAGATACTGTTCAATTTGTCTTTGAAAAAGAGTGGCCAGGTCCTCAGGCACAGAGGTCAGAGACCGGGGCCTGAGACTTTAGGCCTGAGATGGGAGTGGAATGTGGTTAAACAGGCGTTTTGGGTTTGTTGTTAAGTTGTATGAGGGAGTGGACATATATTTGTTTGGCGCTGTGAAGGGCAGTGTTGATACGTACCGAGTGAGCATGAATAGTAGTGAGAAAGTCTGCAATTAGCATCGATTTTCTCCCATACGCTCCGCACATCTGGAGCATCGTTGCAGGAACCGAGTCTGAGGCGTGTGCCAAGGGCTGTCGGGCTATTGACTCTGGTTGTGCGGTGGTGTGAGTGGTGCAATATGTCCAGGGTGGGGTTTGAGAGTAATTCCGTGTAATGTTTGACAGCCAGGTCAGGACAGGAGAGGAGAGATGGGGGCAGTGAGGACCTGTTGGTGTCATGAGTTCCTGGGTGTTAATGGAGCGGATATTGCTGAATGGTGGAGGCGCAGGTGTGGTCCAGAGAATGCTTGATGAATTTGTATAGTAAAAGAGATAAGTGTTTATGATTAGGAGAGCGATAAGGAGAATTAGTGAGGTTAGAAATGGATTGAGAGACGACAGAAGACCAGATCAAGAGAGTTCCTCATCCTTGTGGGTGGAAGAGTCTGTAAACTGCAAGAGGCCAAGAAGAAGATTTAGTGAAAGAAACTTGAGAGGCATGAAGAGAGACATGGGGTTCATCAAGTGGGATGTTGAAATCACCTAGATGAGAGTGGGCATTTCGAAGAGAGGAAATGGAAGCCAGGATGTGGGGGAGGGTTTGTGCCGCGAAATTATCCAGAAACTGGCGGGTGAGCTGGGGTCTGTATAAGACACAACTGCGACTCTGAGGAAATGGCCGAAAGAGTCCTAATGGTGTGAGCTCAAAGGAGGAAAGTGAGGGAGGGTGCGGAGGAATGACTTGGTAAGTGGCAGTGTGGAGAGAGAAGTATGCCGACTCCTCACCCGGCCTGTTCTCAGGTCTGGGGGTTTGTGTAAGTGTAGGCCGCCCATAGGTGAGAGCGGCAAGGAAGCGGTGTCAGAGTGCTGGAGCCATTTTTACTGTGAGGTGCCACAGGTTGAGGAATGAGAAAGGAACAGGTCAAAGAACAGCAGTGAGTTTGTTGCCAAACAGATCGGCGTTCCCACAGGGCACAATTTAAAAGGGAGCAGGGAAAGACGTACAGCGAATAGCGAGCAGTAGCAGGGTTCTATGGAAGGAGGCCGAGAGGAAGTGCGAATATAATGAGCAGGTAAAGGAAAGGAGGTCCGGTGTTTAGGAGAGATTCACCTGCAGAGAGAAGGAGCGAATGAAAATCGACAGCAGATGGTTTAATGTGATGAGTATGAAGCGGCGTTTGTGCAGCTACTATGCAACAGGTGCCCGATTTTGGTGGTAAAAAGTGGAGAACAGTAGTTTGGTATGAATACATGGTGTGGGGAGGATAGAGGGCTCTGATATGGATAGAATTGTCAGGGGTGAGACTGCGAGGATGGTAAAGTAGAAAGGGAGATGGCTGCAAGTGTAGATAGCATTAGTGAGCGATGGTGAATGAGTTGTGGAATCTAAAAGATAGGGTACTCACAGAAAAGACTACCCTTCCTGGCCCCCGCTTATGCCCACATCGGTCCATTTCGGTCATGATTTTTTTTTCAATATCACTTACAAACTATCACTTTCAAATCTAGCAATTTACAAAATCATCTCATTAAAATATAAAATAAAAAAAAAAATGATCTAATATAGATGCACGATATGACCTAGGTCAGATTGACCTCAGCTCACAAACTTAATAGTGTGCAGCAACATCAGATGGTGTTACCATTCCCACTTCTTGAAGGGAATGTTGTCATCAAAGAAATGAATATTGTTTTAACTCACATTTTATGTTTAAACAACTATTTTTTAGCTTTTTTGTTGTGATGTTTTTTTTCTCTAATTTCCATATCACTTTCTAATTTTTTTCAATAATTCTTAAGTCCCTGCCGTTCTCACTTTGGCCCCTAGCCTAATAATAGTCCCTGAAACTTGCTTGCTTTGGTTTTAGATAGCTTTTCAGCAGTGTCTTGCTCATTTATTCAGTAAAAGCAGGGTCAAGCTGAAAGAGACACCTTGTGTACAGATAACACAGATCCCTCAGTCACAGAGAGATGTCACAGCTCCCCCTCTCCCCTCCTTCACAGTGAAAACTCTCCTAAACAAGTCTATGGACAGAATCTGTCTTAAGACATCCTATGGGCATGAAGCTGCTGTAAAGTATGTCTCTGACTGCCTTGTTAAAGCATGCAAGCAGAAATGTACTTCCCCAAAATCATATATAGACGGCCGAACAGAAGATAAAATTGGTATAAAAAAATAATCTTAAAACATCCAAAAAAATAAAAAAAAAAAAAAAAAAAAAATCTACAATCGGGAAATAAAAACGACTGAGAGGAAAAGCATATGGATCAGGGTCTTGATTTAATAAGTAAAAAAAAAAAAAAAAAATTGCCGACAGATTCCCTTTAAAGAAAACCCATGACATTTCCTGTCCGTTTTAGTAAATACTTTTGAAATAACAATTCTCTTATAACTTTACATTTCTAGGAGGAATAACCGAGGAACAGCACAACACAGTCAGATGGGTGTTACCATTCCCACTTCTTAAGAAAGTGTGTTCCTGCCGACACTGACTGTCCGCACTAATTGCACACTGCAGACTGTGCAGGGATAGTCCACCCGAATGGTAACACCCAGCTGACAGATTGTGAATTTCTAGGAGGAATAACAGGGGAACTACATAAGTATAAGTGACGATGCTCCAAAATTGTAATTTCATGGGGAACACTAATATTACTAAGAGAAGCCATTTAGGAACCTTCTCTCCAGAAATACCAGGGGTAGTAAAAAAAAACAATCTATATTCATTATGTTAGCACAAAGTAGGGGACAGGTGAAAGGAGTAGAACGGCAAGATCAGACTACACATGGTTTGCTTAAGGTCTGTAACCAAGGACAGTTTTATAACGTATAAGTCATGCACACCATCTTAAGTAATAGGAGTTAAGGGTGCTCAGGTGTAAAGGTCGCAAGACCAGTACTTGTAGCAATAAAGGTAAACACCGGCACACCAAAATTTTATGCAAGTAGTGAGACATTTATTTACAAGGTGGAAAAGTATTATGCCATTTGCACCATAACATAGAAAATCATAGATTTCCGATTACTGCACAAACTATTAGAATAGTATAGTATGTGTGGACTTCTGAAGTAGCATGTCACTAGTGTAGACCTTTCGGCCAACAGCCTTTTCTCAACACATCTAGAGAAATAAAAATCAATGAGATAATGCATCATATTGGCAGTAATATAAGGTGGAAAAAGAGAAATATTGTAAAAAATAAGAAGAGAAAGGTAAAAGAATAAATAAAGGGACCAAAGAGAAAATGGAGAGAAAAGGTAGAAGGGAAAAAGAAAAGGAAGAAGAGGGCAATAAGATATAGGTGTGTGAACAGGGGAATAAACAATTAGAAATATACCCTGAAGGGGATGAAGTAAGTGATAATAAGCACCAGTAGGCGGCCAATATGTAGGATATATAAGCAGATAACTGAAAAGAAGGGGAAAATACAATAATAAGTTGACATACTAGAGATGGATAGAGGAGGTGAGAAAATGGCAAAAGAATTACCTCATAGTAAGGGGAAATCCGTTAGGGGCGTGGAGGCTGAGGAGAAAATGCAGACCGTGATAATATGAGGAATGGAGGGATGGTGGTAAAAAAGGCCTATAGATGGGAAAAGTAAAAATACCTAACGCCAGTAGGAGAGAACCGAAGACGTCCGGTGGGATAAGTAAAGAGAACCGCGCTGATGTGAAAAATACGCGGACACAGATAGCGCCTCGACCATTCACACAACCTACATCTCTTCTCCTAAACCCCCAAGGAGTCCCTATTATACCAAAAATACCATCCCTTTAGCCCAAAGATTGTCCCAATATTATCTAAACACGTGGTCTATCTCTCCCGTGCATACCCTATCCCTGAATTCCAAAACCTCCACTCCAGTGCGTTAAACAACACACGTGATAAGAATCTTCGCGACCATTTTGTCAAAAGCTGATTTTGGACCAAACTAAAACAGACCAAGAAAGACACACATTTTTCAAACCAAAAAAAACAAAAACAACGTAAATGAGGACTTTCCCCTGTCTATCCAGTGCCAATGCTCCTTGGTTAGCCAAAGGAGAAGATTTTGTACTCACCCTAGTATCTTCTTGCCCTCTTCTTCCCTTTTTCTTTTTCACCTCTACCATCCTTTCTTCTTCATCTACTTTTATTTAACACACTGTTTCTTTCTTTTTTGCCTTTTCTTCTCACTTCCTTCTTTTCTCTTTGAGTCCCCTTCTATTTCCTTTACCTTCTCTTCTATTTTACTATATTTCTCTTTTTCCACTTATATTAACATGCCAATAATGATGCATACTCATTGTATTTATATTTCTCCTAATGTTTGTTATGAGAAAGGCCTGTTTGGCCGAAACGTCGACACAGTGACATCTACCTCTAACCACACATACTATCCTTTCTAAATTAGTGCAGTAATCGGAGTCTAAATTTATTTTCTATGTTTTTTTGGAGCAAACTGGCATAATACTATTCACCTTGTAAATAAATGTTTCACTACTTGCATAAAATTTTGGTGTGCCGGTGTTTACCTTTATTGTAACCAAGGACATGCATACATCTGCACAGGAGCTGCACACCCAACACAGGAAAAAATGTTTAATGCTGCTTGATCTAATTCATACAAGACAAAAAGAGAAGTAACCTGCCAGTGTGAAATGTTTAGCAAGCTGATCATACCCTTAAAATTAACCTGCGACAAAGCCGCGTGTATTCAATGGAGTAAATATACCTCTTGTCACGTACAACAGTCCAACAGGTTATTCTCACAACTAGAGATTCTGTTACTGGAATTAGATTATTGGATTGGACCCCGTCTCCTACCCACCCTTCTTCCCTGCCCCACCCCCCCCCCCCAAAAAAAATAAAAAAATGGTAGTATAGGTAAATTCCTGTTATGATTTCTGTAGATACCAAGTCCATGCAAATCAAGATGGATATACATGGAAAATAACAATGGGGAGCAAATAAAAAAAAATTTTTGGGTGCCTAGAAATTTTGATCTTATTCTGGGTATTAGAGTCCAAAAATCTCATCCATTTTGAGTTTGTGAGATGTGGATTCCATGATGCGACATTGTCCTAGCGATTACTGTGTTTATAATTCGGTCGAGCAGATGAATAGAATGGATTTTCTCATGCGCATTCATGTTTTTGTTTCCAAGTGTTTTTTAAATGTTCTAAAATTTGTCTTTTCCATTTCACAAGAATTTCCAACATTTCTTTAGTACAATATCGAGTGACCACTACTTTCAGCAGCAGATACTTGGTAAGGTGGCAATGCAAGATCTCCAAAACTAGAACTGATAGGGGAAAATGGGTGTCATTTTCAGAATCCGCGCCCCAAACATTCTCAAAAACGGTTCTAACTTTTAAGGCCCAAAATGAGTGTTCCTCAGTGTAGTTGACAAGGACTATCATGTCTAGTACCCAAAGCTTTACTGAGGCCGATTGACTCTAGCCTTCAGATCTATTACAGCCTTCCACCCCAATCTTCCGTCATCGTTAAATAAGAAACATGACGTGGTTTCCATGCTTGGTTTTTGCTGGCTTTTCACCTTGTTCTAAGTAATTGTTGAGAAAAGCTTTAGTATTTGCATAAGACCTTGACCCGGGGACTGGCAAATCATTACTCTCAACCAGATCTGGTAGCTACCTATGGTTCATTGCTTGAGTTAACTAGGCGGAGAAGTCCACGTTCTGTGCCGGTAACCCCTGGAGTTGCTGTACTCTACCCTGTGTTAGGTGTGCATAGGTTCCTTGAATGCATCTCCTCGTTCCTATGACCTTCAGCTAAAGATGAGAGGAGGGAGAACTCTCCCTTTCCAGTTAATCTATATTACACAGCCGCTGCTCTGGAAAATCCCTCAAGAAAGCAGTTTGCGGGGAGGAGGGGTCTTTCACCTGCCAGCTGCCGAAGTCAAACTGCTTACACTGAATTGCTGCGAATGTGAAGACTCGTAAGTTCCCCGGCATTCATGAATAGAAATGGGGCCTCATTAGCTGGAGCATGTGTTCACTTTTACTGCATGCACAGCTCATCTTTCTGTCATTAAGCCTCTTAGGGTCTTAAATATCCCAAGATAGAGCGCACAATGCGGGAAGCCACAGCCGTCAATGACCCTGGAAATAGACTAGTATTCTTTGGTTAGGGACCAGAGTTTTTAACCTCATGACTTTATATTTATTTATTTTATTACCTTTTATACTATCAAACTCTATTTTTTGTGTATTCTTAAAATAATACTGTAAGGAAGGAGGCTGCTGCCAAAAATGGGTTAGAGTGACTCTACGTCCGTAAGGAGTACCCTACCCACCGTGGAGTACCCCTACTGTCCATGGGTCTAACAGTATAGACCTGTTTAAAGAGTACGGTTTGAAACGCTGGGCTTGTAGGTATGAAATCCATGTTTTTTTGATCTCCAAATGGGTCACAGAAGCTCCCACTTCCCTCCCTCCAACCTTTTGTCTGTTTTACAGACAAATGACTAATACATGACTAATCAGAGACGGTCAATGAGCATGGAAAACCACACAACCAGAGGAAGAGGGAATTCCTCATTTAAACAGGTTGGGGATTTGGGTTTCCTTCCAGACTGGTACTGACTATAAAGGTGATTTGCCAAGAAGTAACGTCCTTACCTAACAGGCTCATACTCCCCTCTTGAGGCTCACAGACAAAAAATCGGGGGCGTTGTGTTCCCTGTGTTTAAAAAAACAAGTACCATCTTCTGTGAAGATGTTGCACCACCTCCCATGCTACGTCCTGAATTAGTCACTGTGTTGAGAAAAACAATGTATCTCTGAGACTAATCCACAGGGGAGTAACTGTATTGTGCAGAGGTAAGATAGATAACTCCGAGCAGCGAGCAGGCAGGCGTTCTTTCATTTGTTCACAAACTTAATGCGGTGGGAGGAGAGGGCTGAGCAGGGAGCCAGGGAACGTCATGCTTGGTTTTAACTCAATAATTACATTACAACACAATAGATTCTCTAATACACAATACATAGACACAGGCACTTTTCTCCCCAGTCCCTTCAAAGCTCGTTCATGTTGTCTGCCATCAGATAAGAAGTGAAAACAACGCAATCGAGGCCAGATCAGCTACTAGTCGTGTCTAAAGTAAACTTTCAGTAAACTGTGGATCTCACAAGCTTCACTTTTTTTAATGACATCTATTTAGAAAAGTGATTACCCTTTTATGGAGGATCCCACGTCAACAAGTAGATCGTAGCCAAAACCCCTACTATTACAATTCAAGATCTTGTACATAAAAGAGACACTGCATTCTGAATGACCTGTTCTGCAGCATCCTTTTTTTACTTTTTTTTTTTTTTTTTTAGAATAAGTCCTAACTTTATTGAGGTTAGTTTTATAAAGTATAAAGCATGTGTAAAGCGAAAAATTGCTTTTGCGGTGCTACTCTGTGTGTAGATTCATTTAAAATAGGCCCTAGAAGTGACTCTCCTCACTATGTCACTTGTTTGAGTATGGTTCAGGAGGTCCGCAGGAACTACACACACAAAAACTTCTCTTGGATTCCGCCAAAAAATTTGCAATCCAGTTGATGACAGTAGCAATGTACATTAACAATATGTAACTCACCAGTCATCTACCTACTTGATCTTTTCCCACTATCTTGTTGCGGTATAATCGTTAGAGCCTATTTGAGCCAAAAGTTCAAACGGCTTTATTTTGCCACACGATGGTTTTGGATGAGAGTTTTTTTCCGGAGCTGTTCCTCGTCAAAACGCTTCTAAAACGCCCCCACGTTTTCATTTCATTGATTTCCAAGTAAAACCCGTTTAGTTCACACACGACTAGGTTTTTTTCTACCACGCATCTTTGGAGGCGCTGAAAAAGAAGTGTCATGTCAGTTCTTGAAGCACGATTATCGGCGCGGGTTTTTGTCCTGGCTATTAATTTGTAATGGGTAAAACCTATGTCAAAACCTCATCCAAAAACCTCGCCGAAAATGCCTCTAAAACCTCTTCTGAAGAAACTTGTTTCAGGCAAGGTTTTGGGGAGCTTAACGCTCCGAAAACCTTATGCCAAATATGCCGTGTGAAACGTACCCTTTCTCACGTCCAGAATCTTTGATCTTTTCTTTGCTATTGCTTCAGTAATTGGGAAAGGAGGGAATAATTTTGCGATTAGGAGCGCCCAATAAACAGTGACTTATAGATATAAAAAATTTTCACTTGCTTTCGTTATGGAGATGCTTAGAGATGCCCTAACTTCAGTGACTGGTACAATGTTCTCAAAATAATACACTAAGTAAGGATATTTTTAAAAGCAATCTTAAATTATCTTGTGAGAGAGTCCGTACCCTATGAAAATTAAAAGAGTTTAAATGGAAGAAAACCATGTGTTGTAAATAAAAATGTAAATGGGGGCCCCCCCCCAATAAATAAAGAAGAAAGCAATTTAAACAACTAAAACATAGAGGTGCACTAAAAAGCTAATAAGAAACAAAAATATATTATGTAAAAAGAGCTGGAGACCCAAGAGGCTGAATGCCAAAGAGAGTAAAACTAAATCCAAAAAATGTGCTTCAGTGTATAGACGGTAAAAAAAAAGTTAAAAACGCAAAGTGCTGGCTCTTTAAAAAGTAATGAGGGAGAAAATGTAGCGCGTGAGTGAAAAAGCAACTTATTAAACAAACTCAGAGGGAAATGAAAGGTCCATGTGAGCAAAAAGATCGATCAACTCTCCATTAAGTGTCGCGTCAGAGCCAGTAAGAAAGCACAGCGACATCTTAATTTAGATTAATATAAGCACATTACATGATCCAGGTGGCCAACCCCCAGTGTTCTGAAGGGTATAAGTACAGTTAATAGACAACTAGTTCTGAATTTAAGGATACTTTTTAATGACAGTCGTTCAGCCAGATTGGCGCATAGCAAATGTGGGTGCCATCCGACATGGAATAAAGGGTTTTCTCATACAAATATTATTTTTTTTTTTATTGTTAAGATTACCGTGTTCCCGCCTTGCTCATGTGGTTGGGCCTTTCCCACGGGTCCCCGAGTTGTTGCTGAGATGCGGATCTGCCGTATGCACCAACACACATAAGGTGGGACTGTCCGGAGATCCCGCCTTTCTGGGTTAAGGTGATAGAGTAAGTCGAGAGAATAGCGGGAATACGGCGCCGAACGACCCGTCGAGTACTGCTTCTGTTTCTTATCCCCTTCCATATCGGTCTTAAAGCAGCCTAAATAGTGTTTATGAGTTTAACTGCTCCAAGGCCCTCATCACCCCGACTGTGGAGATCTACGGAAACCTCCTACGGTCCCACGGGATGGTTCAAGGGAAATATTTTCCCTTCAGCGTATGGAGATCTAAGGGCAGACAGGGGAATGACAATGGATAAGTATTGTCCGACATGGTCAGAGTGGTTGTCATTTTGGCGCCTCACCGAGGTACGCGACTCTGGCATTGAAGACGCTATTGAGTGTCTTGAGAGGACCCTTTTTTTTTTTTTTCTTATTGGGTACCTTGGTGCATGTTCCACTCATGGTGGCATTTGGTAGTGGAATGCTCCCCATCTCATTTTGCGCAATTTGGATGACCGATCCAAGCTGGTTTTCTTTTCTGACCGTTCTGTTATTCAACTTTTTAATTTTTAAACATAATTGATGACAGCTTTAAATAAGTTCAGTATATAAAATCTTTGAAGTGCGACTTTTATAGATTTCTAGAAAGCATCTCAATTTTAACATTGTTTTGAGATTAGTTTTCTGAATGAATATTGTCTTCTTATTACTCTTCCTTGCTGACCTGGTTAACCTGAACGTCTACACGCCAGGTGTAGCTTTCTTAATTGTGGTATTATAATGTCTGATACTATGTTATATCATTTTAACATAATACTGTCATTTATCCTAAAAAGCTTGTATACTATGTTTTTTAAATAAGCTTGTTGAATTTGTAAAAATAAAAAAAAGGAATTGCCAACACCATAATTGGGAACCCAGACATTCAAAATGTTGCATCAGTGACCAATTCGGCAGTTTTCTCTACAGCAAATGCAGCAAGCCGCTATGGCTCTAATGCCATGCATACATCCCTTTCGCTACAGGATCAACTGACCACTATAGTAAGCTATAGGAATGGTTGGCAACATTGTGAAATTTGAGTGAGCACAGCCTGAGCATTTCCTTGAACTTCATGACAGTACAAAAGGAATGGTTTTTTGAGTAGTCCAGGTATATCGCCTAGAGCAGGGCTGAGAGGAGTGCCTTTTTAAGTTCCTCAAAAGCCTGCCTGGTCCTCATCAGTGTGTAGTTAGAGGCTGAGCCACAGAATCTTTGGTTAAGTCATACAGTGGGGCGCATACAAAGAATAACAAGGTATCCACTGTCTACAATATCACCAATCCAGAAATTGTGATCTTAGTCGCTGTTTTGTTAATGGAAAATGGTCAAATTTTTGATGGCCCTACACTGTCTGGTAGTAGGTGTCTGTGGCCAGGTGTAAGGCAGTGTCCAATGTAAGTCACTTTTTCTCTACAGAGTTGTACCTTTTGTTTGGAAACTTTGTGTCCGTTGTCTGCAAGAAAAATGAGCAGAGCTTGTGTGTCAATTAGGCTATCCTCCTTGTTGTTTGAGCAGAGCAAAAGATCATCCACATATTGGATCATTGTGGATTGGCGTGGTATTGTGAGCCACCCCAGGTTTTGGCGGAGTGCCTGTCTGAAAATGGTGGGTGAATTTAAAAAACCCTTTGAGGCAACTTTGCCAAGTGAACTGTTGACCCCTGTATTTGAATGACAAACAAGGTATTTGGAGTCCCGTTGTAATCGGAATGGAGAAACGCCGACAAAATCAATAACTGAAAAGTGGGTGCTGCCTAATTGGAATCTGCAGAGAATTGTGACTGTGTTCGGGACTACGGGATGCAATGGGGTCACGACTCATGATGACCCTTTAGGTTCTTGCACAAGTCTCCATGTGTTTTTCCTTCCACTCTTTTTTGATGGATTGATTGGGCTGTTACAAGACTGCTGGTTTTGTAATGACCTCCTGCTTCGAACAAGACTTCAAGTTGTTGGAAGCTATGCCCATTTCAGCTTCAGCTTTAAAGGGTACTGGGGCCTATTGGGCAATCTACATTAGGGCACAATTCAATTAAATACAGGTGGAATGTTACAGGCCCATCCGTCCTAGCCTTCCAGTAGAATCAAACATCCACAAATGTTCAGGGACTTGTTTGGCAACATTAACAGAACTTCAGGGCAGTTATGTCCTCATTCTCTGCTGGTAGGTCCCATTAAGCCAAGCCACCTCATACAGCAGGTACACAGCGTCTCTGTATATTGTGCGGGAACTTGCAAGTGAATTCCATCCGGGGTGCAAAAGATGTGCACCCAAGCTTTACTAGAAGATCACTTCCAGTAAGCTCAGTGGGCATCTGCTACATGAGTGAATGAGTGTTCATGTGTGTTGGGACCAATTGTGAACTGTGAGGTGTTATTGAGACACAGGATGTCATTTTGGATTTACCACTTACAACACCTACAGCAGACACGTCTTCTTGTTAGCTGGAAGAGAAAGTCATGTTAATAAGAGATACTGCAGCACCTTGTCAATAAGGAAAGGGACCTTTATGCCAATCTACTTCACAAGTAACCATAGGCCTCCTGTGGGAAGAAGATGCATGTACTGGAAAAACAAAAGAGGTTAGAGAAAGATCGATGGGCGAGTCTGGAGGGTCACAGTGACCAGAGGGTCCTCATGTCCCATCTTAGTCAAAATTGTTCTTTTGGAGCTTCTGAATTGTGGTTATTCGGACGTTCCCTTCGCGGTTGTGGCACATGTCTTGAGTAATGCCCAGTTTCTTGACAATTGAAACAACTGAAAGTTTGCAGGCGCCTGTTGGTATAAAAAGGTGGGGCATTTGGAGAAAGGTTTAGACCTCCACCCTCCCTCGAGGGTTTGAAACACCTGAGAATGTGGAGGAGAGACATAGCCATATTGGAGAAGCGTACATGTACGCCCTTCCTTATTCCTCCTAATTCTATCCCTCTTCTTTTGTTAAGTTTTGAAGTTCATACACTCTCCTCATTTCTTTACTTTGCATTTTCTAAATTGATCTCATGATCATATAAACTCTTTAGGATTTCTGACATCTCCATTGACTTCCGTGTGGCAATTGAAAGGTTAACCTGGTATCAAATGTTTCAACAGACCTTGGACAAAAAGTTTGCATAGAAAGGTTGTACTGCACATCCAGTGTTATAAATTTTGAACCCCCACTTTTTTCTTTAGACAAGCTTTTTAATCTATAATGGTATTTCCCGACGACTCTTTAGCCAGCTGTTGTATATCATTAATAGCTTTCCAATCTGCCTCCTTTTTAAATTCGATGCAATAATTGTACAATGTCCTGTCCTATCATGTTGTGGGTGATACGCATCTTATTTATCAACTCCGTAGGCTTCCTGTGGGTTTCTTTTGTGAAGCCAACTTGTGTTGTAGCTAACTGCAATAAATCATTGGGTGCATAGGCCTTCTCATGGTCCACTTCTTCCTTATTTGGGCCTGTAGGGACCTGTAAAAGGGTTTAACTTCTCTGCTCTCTGTTACTGTTTTGGTTGTGTGCTTCCAACATGCTTAACTTGTCTTGTCCGCCCCCCTCTTATGATGTTGGCAGCATCATATGTGTATACCCTGTCCCACTAATCGGCTTTGTGGCATGTAGTCTCATATGCAGTGATGTACTATTAACGTATGATGCTGGATTTTTTGTGCAATGGGAGTGTATGTTCCAGTAATTGAAGGATCATCTCCTAATGAAGTGCTTTTCCCCTCTTTGATGGTGTAACACAGGCTCCTGGCCCTCTCTAGAGATTCTATAAATGGGGGCACTTGGAGTTCCTGAAGTTAATGGGGGAGGAAGACCTAGTGCAGTTCAGGATAATTCCTGCAAAAGCAACTATCTGATGTTTTGGGGTTTTGCAATGAAGGTCTCTGCTCGTGTAGAGGTGCTGTGTCAGGCTACTTGAAGCACTTTAGCGAGTGCTGCTGTAAGTCTCGTCTTTATTTGAGACTGCATGCTCTTACTAAGCAGGACAACATGTCATCCTCAGCATCATCTACAATGTTCAAATAGCTTTTGTGGTTATCAAACTTTTTTGTGAACTGTACCACCCTCAGAAGGTTTTGGTGTAGTATCAAGAAGGTGAGCAGAGTGTCAGTGGTGTTAATGATGTGCTTGTCAGTGTTATCTGAGGTTCCCCCTGAAGCTAACAACTGCGTTTGGCTTCACCTATCCATGCAAACATTTCATTATCTTCTGTTCTGTTACAACAAGAACAATCTTCTGTAATTTCTCTAAATCCCATGTACCTTCTTGAGGAAACTCAGGTATACACAATCGCCATTACTCCAAAAATGATAGTATGTCTCCTCCAGATATTTTTTAGCATATGGGTTCATAGAAACTTCCTCCGGTATATAGGATGTACTTATTCCTATCTGGGGCATAACATCAGACTTGTTTTTTTTCCTGCTAGTTGATGACACATTCCCCATGTTTTATGAAGTCCTTAGTAACTAAGGAATAGTACCCACCTCGTCAGATGACTGAAACAAATGTTTATAGCTTCCTATAATACCCTTCACTGAGGCACTCCCTGCTCATGGACACTTTCTATATTACTTAAAAAAGTTTGATCATGTGGCGATTGTCTAGTACCTTGTTGTAATCATACAATACAATGACAATTCTCAGGTGAAATGTAATAACTTCTACTTCTTCTGCGAGACTTGATTATAGTAAAACAGTTATACTAACAGCAGGAAATATTCATGTGCAAAAATAACGCAAATAAACAACCCAAAAATAGAAGGAAGAAAATAGCAACGAATAAACCAAATGAATTGCATACGACAAAGCAAACCTACACAAACCAGTATGAAGAGTAAGCTAAATTATCTCACCGCTTGGAGGCAGCGCCCAAGGAGAAGAAAAACATCAGAGACGACAAATCAAAACAAAAGCCAGCCAATTAAAATACACTGTGTACAACAGACAACAAAACAAAGTTCAGTACACAACAGATAACTTATTTTCACTTTTTAAAGCACATGCATATGTTGACATATTTCTTATCTCGGAACCTTAACTTTTACATCTCTATATAAACTTGTAACTCTAAACTATAAACCAAATTGATACATGGGAATGTGGGAGAGGAGAATAATAGATAACCTTACTCACAGCAACTAACAGGATCCAACACCTTTGCAGAGAACTATGGATTTGTGAGTGGCAAAGCTCACCTGTGCAGCAGATCCCAGGTTCTCAAAGTGAAAGGTGGTGCTTGCGTATCCCGTTCCTCAATCCGAGTTTGGATAGGTTTTCTAATCCGAGTCACGTCACCAAAATGATGTAGATGAGACTTTTTCATATCACCCTCTGTCCTCCCATGGAGACCATGAAAACACAACCAAAGCACTGCGATTCTATTCAAAAGATTAGAATAATTTTATTATGGACGACAAGATTTTTTTAAAGGGAATAGCGTGAATCATACAGCGAATTGTAGGCATATTACAAACGCAATCAAAATAAGTAATATAGCTTAAGATAAAGATACAATCCCATCCGTATCTTAATGTAAAGAAACCATTTTAATTATTAAAATCATGACACCTCCCATCTACCAGAAAAAAATAAAAATTAATACTCTGACATCTAGAGTCTCACTAGTTGCACTAATCTAGATAACCTTAAATAAGCAGCAGCTATGACCTATTATTCAAATGCCATGGCTTCTAGATTTATCTCTAGACCCAAATATTATGATGTGAGCGGAAACAGAACATGTCCTTCGTATCATAGTCAGAAATCATACAGAATATTATAACAAAGATTTAAGTATGAAGAAGACAAGATGTATGCCAGTAAATAAAATGCTAAAATTATCAAACTTATTTTCAATTCGGGTTTAAAATCACCCCCCTAAATCTCACCAAAGGGCTACGGCAGACCCCACTTTTCCAAATTTGGGCTAGGAGAAGCCCAGTTTTTGGAACCACACCCTGAGGGATTTTTTCCAATAGGGAGGGAAGCCTTTTGGGTTTTTGGAAAGGGGCCCCCCCCCACTTTCCGGGGGGCTAGGGGTGGGGTTCTTATGTCCACACAAAAAATATGTTTGGCCGCTTATTTAGACGTTATCGTGAACTTTATGCACGGTTGGGCGAGTCACCTGGGAAAAGGGCCCAAGCTTTTTCTTGACCATTAAAAAAGGGGTTTGGTTTCCCCATCAATTCAAGTAATTTGTGCCAAGGGGAAAGGAAAAAAAACCTGATATTTTGGGTTACATTTTTGGGACGGGGAAAAAAAAAAACCCCCGCTTAAAAAAGTAGAGGTGATTAAAAAACGGGCCCCGGGCCCCAAACCTTTAAAAACAAAAAACAGGTCAGGGAAATTCCTGGGAATTGGGGGGGTTTTTACAGGGGGTTTTTACCCCCAAGGGTTCAGGGAAAATAGCGGTGCCCCTTACAAAATCGGGACAAAAGGTGCAAAAACACCAAAGGTGAAGTGGTCACCAGGGGCTGAAGGGGCTTTCCAGAAGCTTAAGACCCCCTTTGAAAGCACCTTTTTTAGTTCCCCCAAACTTCCCCAGAGTTTTTTTGAGGGCCAACAGACGCATCAAAATGTGGGTCATTTGTTTGTGATTCCCAATTTAATAAATTGGAGGGGAAAAAATAAAGTTGTTATTTGAATGGGAAAGGGTGCCCCCCAGCGGAGCAGAATTTATTCTTTTAAATGAAAAAAAATGCCGGGCCACAAGTGGGCCCTGGATTCCCTTCAGATTAATTTTGCAAAAAGCCAATTTTTAGGTTTTTTTTCAAAACCCACCCCCCCCTTTAAATGGCTAAGAGAAAAGAAAGGGTAAAAAATCCCCCAAAAAGGGTCCCCCCCCGGCGGTTTCTTGGGCCCCCTCTACAGGATTTTTAACTTTCTCTTTTAAAACAAAAGGGGCCCAGGAAAAATTTTGAAAGGGAAATCCCAGAATTTTCTTTTTTCTAATTCCCCCCGGAAAAATGAGGGGCCGGGGTTTTGGCCCCAAAGAACCCCGGTTTTTGGGCAGAGGGAAAGGGGGTTTTTTAAGAGGGAGAAAGGGGCACAGCCCCAATTGGGAACAAAAAAATTTTGAAAAAACCAAAAGAAAATAAAAACCCCCACCCCCTTTTCTCCAAAACGGTAAATATCCAAGTTTCTTTTGGAAACACCACCCCACGGGTTTGTTAAGCCTTAAACCCACACCAACAAAAAAAGCCGGGAAATAAAAAATTTGCGGATTTGCACCCACCGGGGGGGGAAAATTAAAAACGGGAAACCCTTTTTAAATTTCCTAAGGCAAAAAGGCCCCCCCAACCCAAGTCCCCTTCCAAGGGAAGCCACCCCCAAAAAGGTCATTTTTTCTGCCCCCTTTCCTTAGCTTTGGAAACAGGAAAAGTCCCATTATTGTCAGTGCTTTCTGCACGGGTGATATCAATTGGTAAAGTGCATTCCATGGGGGAAAACCCCTAAAAAAACAGGGCCCTGTTGGGGGGCCTTGGGGACGGGAAAAAGTTTTTGGGAAAACATTTGGCCAAAAAGGAATTTTACAAAAAGAAAGGGTTTTAAAAACCCCCCTTACCCCTGTGGCCCTTTCCCCAAAGCACCCAACCAAAAATCCAAATGGTATAAAAGGGGCACAGAATATATTAAAAATAAAAGGGGTCCCCCCCCAAACCTGCGTTTTTAGACCAATGAAATTTCCCAATGGGGTCTTTAAAATCAAAAACCCAAACCCAAATGAGACACAATGGAGTTTAAAACATAGGGGAAAAATTTTCCCACATTAAAAAAAAAAAAATTTAATTAAACCATATTGACAACCCCCCGGCCCTCCCCCCCAAAGGGGCAAGGAGGGCAGGGGATCATTACCCCCCCCACCCCAAGGGTCCCCCCACCCCCCGGACCTGCCCCCCAACCCCCTGCCCCCCAAATGGACCACTTCCCCCCAAGGAACCCCCCCCCCAAAAATCCAATTAAGCAAAGGAAAAAACCCCCCCGCGCCCCCCGCAGCCAAAACACCGAATAAAATGGCCAACCACCCGCCCACCGGAAAAATTTGCCAGGTCCGGGAAACAAAAATTTTGGTCCAATCCACACACGCGCGATAATTTTTACAGGGGCCTGCTGTTATTAGGGTTAATTATACATATAAAACAAAGAAATATTACCGATGTGAAACGCTCAATAGAGTTAACTAAAAAAGACTAAAGTCATAAGTGTGCCATTGTAAGATAATTGTCCCAAAAGAGAGAGAAAAAAAAAAAAAAGGGCAATACCCTATCATAAAAATGATGGAAGCACACAGAAATAGAAGAAAAATCCACTATCTCATAGGAATGCTCTATCCCCACGGTATGTTAATATTACAATTCATACTATCTAGCCCTATCATAAGCACACAGGAAAAATAAATTTTGGTGTGATTATTAAATCTTTATTGCAAAAATACCATATTAAATCTATGTAACAAATAGAACCCTAATCATTTTTAAACTAAAAAATTTAATTGTGCAAAAAAATAAAAACAAATATAATCCGCGCCAAAGAGAAGAGCCGAGGTGTCATCTGAAAGGTATAAAAACAAGTATTCACAAAACATATAATATACACGCCACATGATTCAGTTAAATACAGGACGGAATAATTAAATTCTAAATTCTAAATATATCCCTAGAGGTTGTTAATGTTTGTAGCTCAAAGATCATTTCAACTCTCCATCTTTTTCAACAATGCTTCACGATCACCCCCCCCCCCTCCCACCCCCCCCCCCCCCCTTCTTACATGGGGGAACAGAATCTATCACCCGAAATCTTAAATTGGGAGATAGAACTGATCCGCAAATCCCAAAGTGTTTGCACCGGGTCATCCTACACTTTATTCCTAATGGTACTCCTTGTGTATGGTTAGATCCTCAAGTCTGACCTCCATTGTCGTCTCTCCTACATACATGAGACCACAAGGACAAGTAATTACATAAATCAGCATAGCTGGATCTGGCAAGGTGTATCTGCTCCTTAATAAAATATTTTTTAATACCAGCTTTGAGGAGGTGTAAAGGTATTTCTTTTATCTTCCCCCCCCCTTGGTCAGAATTTGCCACAATTTGCAGCAATTCAGGCAAGGGAATTACCCCTATTAGAGAGGTGCCAAAAGTCTGGGACATATGTTGTTTCCTCGAACCAAAATCTGATTTACCTATCTATCCCCCAAGTTTTTAACATCTCTTATATGCCATCATGGGTTAGATTGGAAAATTCCAGAATATGGGAAACTGTTCCGTGCAAATTCCAATCACTACGAATAAATTCTTAGCATAGCATAACTATGTGATTAAAACGTAGAAACGAATGATAATCTTTGGGGCGGTGGGTAGGTTTTTCGCAACTTTTTAGTAAGGACTGCTTTCTCTCAACCTTACTTAGTCTCTTGCTGGTGTGTTAATAATTTCTTAGATGAAGCTATGCTTAAACTTGTTACACATACCTCAATAACTCTCTTCTCTCTAAGATGTTCTCATCAGTTTACTATTCTTTTAACTCGCAGCTAGTTGGCTCCACGGCAGTGGAATCCTATCATGATGTTTTTGGAATGATGCGCTATCCAGGCGCAGAAGGTTATTCCTATGCAGTCCTCCTTAACAAACAAGATCATCCCCGCAAAGTCCCATGTTCTGAAACTACTAAAAGTATCCAGACACTGGAGACTAAATTGAGACTGTTTTTTGAAATGAAATGAAGTCTCACAACGAATTCAATAAGTCAAAAAACTCAGTCAATAATGTCTCGTACTCTGTCCACACAAAGAAAATGTCATCAATGTAAGACGCCGACCAGCAGAGGATTGTGCTCCCAGAATGAAGATGATTTAACCCACCTGTTCTTGAAATACGCCCATAAAGATATTGGCAATAAGTTGGGCGTCCACATTGGACCCCATAGCAGTGCCTCTCTTCTGTAAAAAAATATAATCCCCAAAGAGGAAAAAATTCCTCATGAGAATGATCCCTAATAACTCGAGAACAAAGTGGTGAACACTCAGGACACACCCCTGCTGAATAGCGCCTACATTCAACTGCTCTAATTCCTGAGTTCATTTCGATATAAGGTATACAGAGATACCACATAGAATGAAACCAAAAGGCAATTGTCAGGAGATAGATAATCCCTCCAAGTTTCAAAACATAAAGTCGGAGTATCCCTAATATACGAGGGTGCTGTGGTGCCAAGTCCCGCAAAAACTATCCAAAAAGATGGAAATAGTGTTGAAATGATCCCCCTGCAGACACAATCGGACAGCCAGGGGATCCCCACCAACTTTTTTGTATTTTTAGGCAGATGTACAGTATAGGAGTAAAGGGAGACATTAACTTTGAGATAGTCACCTAATTTGGGCATCAATGATCCTAGCACATAGGGGCTCCTATCTAATATTTCATTTAATTTCCCTCATGATTGTTCAAATTAGTTCCCTACTCAGCTATACATATATCCTCAATATTCACTCAATTGGCGCAAAAATCTTGCTTACATACTAACAGGTATCCATGGACCAACGCACAGCACCCCCCTTGTCCGCTCAAATTAAAAATCAGTGACAGACCTATCCAACATAAGATTCCTCAGAGCTTGCTGATTCCTGCATAGACAAATTATTGTGGACAGAATATGAATGGATTAGCTTTCAATATGCAACCTTATTAGTGATAACCACAATATACGGCCTCACTACATGATTGGTTGCAGGGGTTGCCTGAAAATTACTCTTAGTAACCAAATTGAGATCCTTAAATCTCAACAAACCCTCATCAGCCATTGATGCACAGAACTTGGATATTTACCCGTTGTGGAGAATTGGTGCTGCTCTCATTTTCTGTTGGTTTTTCTTGCTACAGGGTAGAGGCATTGGTATAGTGTACAGGGTAGAGGCATCGGTGTAGAGGTACAGTAGAGGGCTCGGTGTAGTGTACAGGTAGAGGCATCGGTGTATTTGGTTCAGGTAGAGCATCAGTGTAGTAGTACAGGTAGAGGCATTGGTGCAGTGTACAGGGTAGAGGGCGATCGGAGTAGTGTACAGGGTAGCAGGCATCATTTATTGTACAGGGTAGAGGCATCGGTGTAGTTCTACTAGGGTAGAAGGGCATCGTGTAGTGTAAACAAAGGTAAGTGAGCATCGGGTAGTGACTGGTACAGGGTATAGGAATTCATGTAGTTACAGGGTAGAGGCATCAGTGTAGTGTACAAGGTAGAAGGCACGGTGTAGTTACAGGTACATGGTAGAGATGCATCATGAAGGTAAAGGGTATGAGGTCGTGGTGCAGTGTACAGGGAAGAGGCGTCCGGTGGTAGTGTACAGGGTAGAGGCATCATGTAGTGTACAGGGTAGAGGCATCAGTGTAGTGTACTCACGGTAGAGGCAGTGGTGCAGTGTACAGGGTTAATGCGAACGGTGGTCAGTGTACATGTTAAGGCATCGGTGTAGGTGTACAGGGTAAGGCATCAGTGTAGTGTACAGGGTAGAGGCATTGGTTGTAGTGTTACTAGTAGAGCATCGGTGTAGTGTACAGGTAGAGTGGAGCATCGGTGTAGTGTACAGGGTAGAGGCATCAGTGTCAGTGTACAAGGTAGAGTGCGATCGTGTGTAGATGTACAGGGTAGAGGCAGCATGTAGTGTAACAGGGTAGAGGCATCATGTATGAACAGGGTAGAGGCATCGTGCATGTACAGGGTCGAGGCTCGTGTAGTGTACAGGTAAGGCATCAGTGTAGTGTACAGGGTAGAGGGCATCAGTGTAGTGTACAGGGTAGAGCAGTGGTGCAGTGTCAGTAGAGGCAACGGTGTATGTACAGGGTGAGGCATCGGTAGTAATGTACCAGGGTAGAGGCATTGGTGTAGGTGTACAGAGAAAGAAGCATCTTGGGAGTGAACAGGGTAGAGCATCGGTGTACAGGTAGAGGCATCGGTGTAGTGGTATCAGGGTAGTGGCATCCAGTGCAGTGTACAGGAGTAGAGGCAATTCAGTGCATTGTTACAGGGTAGAGGCATCAGTGTATGTGCAGGTAGAGGCATCGGTGTAGTGAGGGTCTAGGTAGAGGCATCGGAGTAGTTATACAGGTAGATCAATCAGTGCAAGTGTACAGGGTAGGGGTCGTGTAGTGTACAGGATAGTAGGCATCAGTGTAGAGGGCTTGGTACAGGGTAGAGGCAATCAGTGGTAGTGGCTGTACAGGGTAGAGGCATCAGTTTAGGTGACTGCTACAGGTTAGAGGCATCGAGTGTAAGTGGCTGGAACAGGGTAGAGGCATTGGTGTAGTGACTGGTACAGGGTATAGGCATCGTGTGAAGGTTTACAGGGTAAGGCATCGTTAGTGTACAGGGTAGAGGCATCGGTGTAGTGTACAGGTAGAGGCATCGGAGTAGTGTACAGGTTAGAGGCATCGAGGTAGTGTACAGGGTAGAGGCATCGGTGTAGTGTACATGGTATAGCAATTTGTGTAATGGCTGGTACAGGGTAGAAGCATCGGTGTAATGTACAGGGTAGAGACATCAGTGTATTGTACAGGGTAGATTGCTGTCGTGTACGTCGTACAGGGTGAGAGGCATCAGTGTAGTGCTACAGGGTAGAGGCAGTCGTGTAAAAGTGACTGGTACAGGGGAGACACATCAGTGTACTGACTGGAAGAGGGTAGAGGCATGTTGTGTAGTGACTGGTACAGGGTTAGAGCGCAATCAGTTTATTACTGTAAGGTAGAGGCAAACGGGTGAAATGACTGGTGCCACGGGTAGCAGTTCTGGGGGCCACCAGTGGAGTTGATTTCTTGGGTCCACAGGGAGTTTGATTCGTGGAGTTCCCACAGTGAGATGATCTTGGGCCCCACCAGTTGAGAAGATGTTGTTAGGGCACCACCAGTTGGAGGTGATTCTTGGTGCCACCAGTGGAGATTATTCTTGGGGCCATTAGTGGAGAGATTCTTGTTTTGCCCACCAGTGAAGTTGATTCAGAAGCCACCAGTGTAGTGAATGACTTTTGGGACCCACCAGTGAGAGTTGATTCTTGGGGTGGGGCCCGACCATTTGAGTTGATGATCTTGGGGCCAAGACCAGTGAAGTTGATTCCCTGAGCCACCATGGAGTTGATTTTTGGGACCCACCAGTGGAGTTGATTCTTGGGGCCAACCAGTGGATTGATTCTTGGGGCCCACCATCTGGATTTGATTCTTGGGGCCACCAGTGGAGTTGATTTTTGGAGGGCCACAATGGAGATGATCTCCTTGGGGCCACCAGTGGAGATGATTCTTGGGGCCACCAGTGGAGTTATTCTTGGGCCACCAAGGAGATTGATTCTTAGGGGCACCATTGGAGGATGATTCTGGGCCACCAGTGAGATGAATCTAGGCGCACAAACACCAGTGGAGATGATTCTTAGGGGCACCAGTGGAGTTGATTCTTGCTGTCACCAGTGGAGATGATTCTTGGGGCCCACCAATGGAGATGATTGTTGAGGCCTCACCACTGGACTTGATTCTTGGGGCCCACTAGTGGAGCGGATTCTTGAAGCCCACACTATGGCTGCTGTATATGGCTCTTGCTCTCTGCCTCTTGCTTTCTGTTACTGTTTTTTTGCCTTTCTCCCTGTTCCAGACCTGCAATACCCAGAGGTGACCGGGGGTTTCCTCTCCTATGGACCAGGTTGAGCCGGCTCCCAGGACATCTGATTGAGGGATATCAGCAGAAAGACAACTTGCAATCTTGCTGTTTTCGGGAGCTGTAAGCAATCAGTTTGGCTTTATTTCAGGCATCACATAGGCAGCAAAGCTGTATTGATCCAATCAAATAATGTAACCTGTTATCTCAACAAACAAGAAGCAGGTGACTGCGGAGAAGGTGCAAGGACGAGTCCACTCAGATGGATCTTCTTGTATCAATCAGTCCAACAGAATGGCAATCAATGCCAACTCTGCCCAGTAGGGAATCCCGGAGTTACACTCGATGGCGACCGGGAGCAATAGAAATCTTCCAGAGTTTCTTGAATTGATTCGACATCTTTCTATAATAATTTTTTTTTGGATCAGATGGAAAGTTTGCTTCCATGTGTTCCTCCCAGTCCATTTAAAGGGGTGTTACCGGCATAGACTTTGATAGTACATGTATAGGATCAGACTGGGGTGCCTAGGGCTCACCTGAGGTGTTGATTCAGGGGGCACACTTAACATCTTTTGTACATGCCTCTTAGATGTAACACTAATGAGTCACATGTCACCAAGGAGGGAAAATGGCAAATTGGGCACAATTTGTCCATTGTCACTAATGGGTGTATGAGAGAAGAGGAACATCTCTCCTTATGGAGAGCACCAGTTAAGGTGTGTAGTGTTTTGATTGCTCAATTTGCTCCCACCCCAGTCCAAGCCATAATCGCTCTCCCCCCCCCCCTCCCCCTACAAAACCCCTTTGATGAGGGAAAAACCCCGAAACGGTCATATGTAATGAGCGATATTGGCTTGAACTAATATTCCTTTTTGCTTCTCAAAGATTTCAGTGAATCATAAGTAAATTCTAGGATTTGTTACAACCAATAAAGGGCGCAGTGAGCTTCCCAGCTCCTTTCCCATAATGCCTACTAATGGGTGTACTCACTAATGTTGTCACTTAGGCGTGTATTCACTTTTGTTGTCAGCGGTTTAGACATTGTTGGCTGTGTTGAGTCATTTTGAGGGCACCAAATTATCACTGTGACACAAGCCGGGCACTGACTGCTTTACATTGTATCACTTAGGGGTGTCCTCACTTTTGCAGTCACTTAGGGGTGTCCTCATTTTTGTCCCCAATAGACATTGATGCTTGTGAGTTCTTCCCTGTGAGACACACAGATGTGCACTGACTACTTTACATTGTAACACTTAGGGGTGTCCTACCACTTTTGCAGTCACTTAGGGGGTTTTTTTGGGGTGGTCTCCTTCTGTTGTCCCCATAGACATTGATGCTGTGAGTTCTTCCTGTTATACAGCTTTGCCCTGACTAATTTACAATGTAACACTTAGGGTGTCCTCACTTTTGTTGTCACTTAGGTGTCCTCACTTTTGCGTGTATTTTAGGGTGTCTACACCACATACGTGCATCGCGCCGTGATGGGGACTCACGATGGAGATGCGTGATGGATGGAGTCTTCGCTGTGATACAAGCCGGCCACTGACTACTTTACCATTGAATCACTAGGGTGTCCCTCACTTTTGTCCCCATGACTTGAGCTGTGAGTTCTTCCCTGGATACGAAGCCGTGCACGAGCTACTTTACATTGTATCACTTAGGAGTGTCCTCACTTTTGCGGTCACTAGGGTGTCCTCACTTTTGCAGTCACTTAGGGTGTCCCCGCACATTTGTCCCATTTGTTTACGCATTGCACTATAGACATTGATGCTGTGAGTTCTTCCCTGTGATACAAGCCGGGCACTAACTACTTTACATTGTATCAAAACATCAATTCTTCAGTGTTGTCCCATGAAAAGATATAATACAATATTTACACATGAAGGGTGCACTGACTTCTGGGAGATACTGTAGATGCAGTTTAAAGAAACTCCAAGTCTTCAATGCTCAGGGGCCACCTAAGGGTTTCCCCTGTTTCCAGGTGGGACAGTCCAAGCCTGGATAGAAGATGCCATCAAAGTCAGATGGATGCAGGTCCGTCCTCTGTGCCCTGCACCTATCCTGGGAACAAGTGTGAGTGCTGCTTGCACATGACACTCCATTCTCCTCTATGGGAGTTCCCAGTACAGGGGAGCGCTGTGTTCTCCATTCTCCTCTATGGGAGTTCCCAGTACAGGGGAGACGCTCTTGTTTCCCATTCTCCTCTATGGGTGTTCCCAGTACAGGGGAGCGCTGTGTTCCCATTCTCCTCTATGGGAAGTTCCCAGTACAGGGAGCGCTGTGGGTCTCCATTCTCCTCTATGAGAGTTCCCAGTACAGAGGAGCGCTGTTTCTCCATTCTATTCTATGTGAGTTCCCAGACAGGGGAGCGCTGTGTTCTCTAGTTCATGTTCAAATGTGGAGTTCTCCAGTACAGGGAGTGCTGTGTTCTCTCATTCTCCTCTATGGGAGTTCCCAGTACAGGGGAGACGCATCTGGTTCTCTAATGTCTCCTCTAGTGGTGTTCCCAGTAAACACGGGAGCGCTGTGTTCTCACATGTCTCCTCTATTGGGGAGTTCCCAGTACAGGGGAGCGCGTTTGTGTTTCTCCATTCTCCTCTATGGAGTTCCCAGTACAGGAGGGATGCTTTGGCTCACCATTCTCCTCTATCGGGAGTTCCAGTACAGGGGAGCGCTGAGTTTTCTCCATTCTGTTTCTATTGTATTTCCCCAGTCCAGGAGCTCGTGTTATCCATGCTGTTCTATGGGTGTTTCCCAGTATAACAAGGGAGCGCTGTTTCTCCATTCTACCTCTATGGGAGTTCCCATACAGGGGAGTCGATGTGTCTCCATTCTGTTCTTTGGGAGTTCCCAGTACAGGGAGCGCTGTGTCTCCATTCTTGTTCTATGGGAGGTTCCCAAACAGGGAGCGCTGTGTTCTCCCATTCTGTTCTATTGTATTCCCATTACAGTGGAGCGCTGTGTCTCCATTCTGTTCTATTGTTGTTCCCAGTACAGGGGAGCGCTGTGTTCTCCATTCTCCTCTATGGGAGTTCCATACAAGGGGAGCGCTGTGTTCTTCCATTCTCCTCTATGGAGTTCCCTCAGTACTGGGGAGCGATGTGTTCTCCATTCTGTTCTAATGGGATTCCCAGTACAGTGGGAGCCTGTGTTCTCCATCTGTTCTATGGGGTTTCCCAGTACAGGGACGCTGTGTTCTCCATTCTGTTCAATGTTGAGTTTCCAGTACAGGGGAGTCAGCTGCGTTCTCCATTCCCTCTATGGGTGTTCCCCAGTACAGGGAGCGCTGTGTTCCCATTCTCCTCTATGGGAGTTCCCAGTAAACCAGGGGAGCGCGCGTTCTCCATTCTCCTCTATGGTGAGTTCCCAGTAACAGGGGAGCGCTGTTGTTCCATCCATTCTGTTCTATGGTATTTCCCAGTTACAGGGGAGCCGCTGTGTTCTCCCATTCTCCTCTATGGGAGTTCCCAGTACTGGTGGTAGCGCTGTGTTCTCCATTCAGGTTCTTGGGAGTTCCCAGTACAGGGGGAGCGGCTGTGTTCTCCATTCGGTTCTAATGGGAGTTCCCAGTAACAGGGAGCGCTGTGTCTACCATTCTGTTCTATGGGATTCCCAGTACAGGGGAGCGCTGCATTCCTCTCATTCGTCCTCTATGGTGTTTTCCCAGTACAGGGGAGCGCTGTGTTCTCCACGTCTTCCTCAAATGGGGAGTTCCCAGGTACACCGGGGAGCGCTCGCGATTCTCCATTCACCTCTATGGGAGTTCCCAGTAAAGGGGAGCGCTGTGTTCTCTATTCTGTTCTTATGGGAGTTCCAGTACAGGGAGCCGCTGTGTTCTCCATTCTTTTCTATGGGAGTTCCCATACAGGGAGCGCTGTGTTCTCCATTCTGTTTCTATTGGAGTTCCCATACAGGGAGCGCTGTTGTTCTCCATTCTCCCTATGGGATTCCCTGGTTACAGGGGAGTCCTGTGGTTCTCCATTCTCCTCTATGGGAGTTTCCCTGTACAGGGAGCACTGTGTTTCTCCATTCTCCTCTATGGGAAGTTTCCCAGACAGGGGGAGCGCTGGTGTTTCTCCATGTCTCCTCTATGCATTCCAGTACAGGGAGCGCTGTGTTGCTCCATTCTCCTCTATGGGAGTTCCCATACAGGGGATCGCTGTGTTCTCCATTCTCCTCTATGGGAGTTCCCAGTACAGGGGAGGGCTGGATTCTCCATTCTCCTCTATGGGAGTTCCCAGTACAGGGGAACACTGTGTTCTCTATTTTGTTCTATTTGAGTATCCAGTACAGGGGAGTGTTGTGTTCTCCCTTCTGTTCTATGGGAGTTCCCAGTACAGGGGAGCGCTCTTTACTTCATTCTGTTCTATGGGAATATCCAGTACAGGGGAGTGGTGGGTTCAATTGCACTCAAAACTGAAATAGAACAGAATGGAGAGTTGTGAGTATGAATGACTGGATCTCCGTTCTGAGCTAATACTTTAGGGTCCCTGTTCCTGAGAAAGCTGTGGGTAACAGAGTTGGGAGCTGCACCTATTAGGCCTTGATGACATATCCTATCTATATACTATTAAAGTCTATGATGGGAGCGTCCCTGTAATCCATTGACTTTGCCAGAAGATCCTTACGCACTATCCATGATTCCCTCAACTATCACAACTTCAGAAGCCTCCTGGACCTCACAGCTCAGAATATGAGGGATCTCATGAAAGAACTTTCCAGCCGTCTCTTCAGACTCCGCGCTCATAATGATTCTACTACAAAAATCCATATTGGAAGATGTAGAAGAAGTTCTCCTCCTGCTGCACGGAGTCGGGTTTTCTTCTATTGATGTTCTCCGCTTCTTGCAGTTCTGGGGCTGAAATCCAAGACCCAGAGGCGTAACTTGAAGCTCTTGGGCCCCATGCAAAAAGTTAAATTGGGCCCCCCAACTACTTTGTGCTAATTATAATGCTGGTGTTTTCCTATGTGGCAGGATGGTTTTTTTTGACCCCCACACGGATGGCAGGGCCCGGTAGCGACTGCTACCTCTGCACCTCCTATAGCTACGCCCCTGCCAAGACCTTTGAAGCCCGAGTTTCTGCAATCAGTCACATGATCAAGGGTTAACTTAGTAATCATCTGCTGATGGCGAGGTCCTGCAAAGCCCTACAGAACTTGGACGTTAGGTGTCCCAGTCCTGTTTGATGACGATTTGGGGTACTTAAAGGGGTGTTCCCAGCACAGTATATCAATAGGACATGCCTCCTCAATCCGGTAGGTGCAGGTCTCTCCTTTGGGAAGCGTTGGCTCAGCATGGAGAGCTGGTCGAGCATGACTCTCCATTCTGTTTCATAGTTTGCAACCCTGAAAAAAGACGTCCATCCAGTTCAGCCTAATGTCCTACAGTGTTGACCCAGAGGAAGGAAAAATCCCCATGAGGTAGAAGCCAATTGTCCTCAATCTAGGGGAAATACTCCTTCCTGATTCTGTTATTTGGGAATTCCCAATACAAGGGAGCGGTGTGTTCACCAGACTCAAAACTCCCACAGAACAGAATGGAGAGTCAGGCACATGCAGCATTGGCTCTACATTCTGGTCCAACATTTTCAAGCTTTTGTAGAAAAGAAAAAAGGGGGCGCACAATCGTGAAATATGTTAAAACAATATAAGGGGTGGGAGTAGAAAAATTCACTCACGAGTAGGGTTGTGCATATATTATAGAGGCACAACGCTCATAGGCACCTACAGGGCTTTTTTGCACCGTAGCCCTTTAACACGGCAGCCGCGGTTCCTTCAGTGGCGGAGTTCCTTTGAAACGGATACAACTATAGACAAAATGGCGGATCCCGGCGCACGTGGAATCAAGGACGCCAGAGGTTTTGGCGAAGGAAAGCTGTTTATTGTCTAAAAAAACAAAGGGTTTATCCTTCGCTTGAGTAAAACAAACTTAAAAGCCTAACGCGTTTCGCACCTTCTTTCAACAGGCGCTTTATCAGAGGCAGCCTCTGATAAAGCGCCTGTGAAAGAAGGTGCGAAACGCGTTAGACTTTTAAGTTTGTTTTAATCAAGCGAAGGATAAACCCTTTGCTTTTTTAGACAATAAACAGCTTTCCTTCGCCAAAACCTCTGGCGTCCTTGATTCCACGTGCGCCGGGATCCGCCATTTTGTCTATAGTTGTATTTTCAAGCTTTTGCACTACTCTATATTCTGTTCTATGGGAGATCACAGTACAGGGGAGCGCTGTGTTCTCCATACTGTTCTATGGTAGTTCCCAGTACAGGGGAGCGCTGTGTTCTCTATTCTCCTCTATGGGAGTTCCCAGTACAGGGGAGCGCTGTGTTCTCCATTCTGATCTATGGGAGTTCCCAGTACAGGGGAGCGCTGTGTTCCCCATTCTGTTCTATGAGAGTCCCCAGTACAGGTGAGCGCTGTGTTCTCCATTCTGTTCTATGGTAGTTCCCAGTACAGGGGAGCGCTGTGTTCCCCATTCTGTTCTATGGCAGTTCCCAGTACAGGGGAGCGCTGTGTTCTCCATTATGATCTATGGGAGTTCCCAGTACAGGGGAGCGCTGTGTTCTCCATTCTGTTCTATGGCAGTTCCCAGTACAGGGGAGCGCTGTGTTCCCCATTCTGTTCTATGGCAGTTCCCAGTACAGGGGAGCGCTGTGTTCTCCATTCTGATCTATGGCAGTTCCCAGTACAGGGGAGTGCTGTGTTCTCCATTCTGCTCTATGGGAGTTCCCAGTACAGGGGAGCACTGTGTTGTCCCCATTCTGTTCTATGGCAGTTCCCAGTACAGGGGAGCGCTGTGTTCTCCATTCTGTTCTATGGGAGTTCCCAGTACAGGGAAGCACTGTGTTCAGCTGTACTTAGAACTCCCATAGAATAGAATGGAGAGTTGTGCGCATGCTGACTGGCTCTCCATTCTGATCCAATACTTTCCGGGGCCCGTTCCTGAGATGGTTGCAGGTCCCAGAGATAGGATTTGCATCCTTTAGACTTTTATGGCGTGTACTATCAATATAACTTCAATATACCACTATCCAATGCCACATGAATCTGTAATTTCCTATTGCTAGTAAATCAGCCAGTAAATCGGGCAGGCTGGCGCTCCTTATCTTCTAACATCACTATTTGCGCTTGGTTCCTCCAGGAGCTCTTCTGAGAGCCGGGTCTTCTTCTCTACCTTCTGCTCAGAATGCTAATTGATCATCTTGCCTTTAAGTCCGGCTGGTAAAGCGGAGGCTTTGCATTATCCCAGGTAGGTCACGAGGGCAGCGGAAACCTCTCTGCAGAGAACAGAAGGATTCAGAAAATCAAAAAACCTCTCTCTTCTTCCTGCCGACCCCGGGAAAGGGCAAGAAGCCTCCAAAGACCCAACATCTCGGTGGATTAACATTACAGTTTTTGTAGTTTGTAGTCCGGAGGGGTCTCTGCTGATTCCTGTGAAGCCCATTCCATGCAATTGACTGCGTCATCCTGAGCGGAAAGAGGACAAGTCCCTGCTGGATATTATAGAAGTGATGAGCGATATAAAGTGCGCCCTATGGTTGATGTAAGTAATAATTAACACATAGGGCGACATGTATGAAAGGGGCTGCGCCAGAAGTCTGAAAACAGGCGCAGCCTCATTCGCTCCATTTGTAACCAGGCGCCCTCCAGTATCAGGTGCATTACAGGGCGCCCGCGGCACTTTGTAATGCGCCTGAGATCGGGGGGTGTGCAGGAGGCAGCGCACTACAACCGTACGAATTTATATGTTTAGTACGGCAAATCCAGGTGCATTGCTGCTGGAACAGGTAGAGCACTTTAAGAGCCTGTTCACACTGTGTATTGCGGTGCGTATAGTACGCGCCGCAATATGCCGGGTGCTTTGGATCAGCGCAACTTCCCAAAGCACCGGGGGGGGGGGGGCAAACCCGCCGGCCCACTTAGGGCATGCGTTGTTGACGGTGTGTAAATGCCACAAACAATTGAAATGTCAATTCTCCGGACGACCATTTTGCCGCATATAATGTGCAATACATGGCAAAATACGAGGTGAAACGCGCGCCAAAATAAGCTGTGTGAACAGCTCCTAATAGTGGTTTACCTGAGCCAGAAATGTCGCTTTTTAGCTAGAAAGCACTAAGGGCGACATGTCGAAAATTGGCCCTCGGCCGCAGCAGTTTTTAGGCAAATTAAATCAGTGTAAAGTGCGCCTGAAAGTCCGATCCTCTCAAAAATGCAGCGGCGGGTATGTCTTGCATAGTAACCTTAATGTGCCTAAAAAGGCGCATTGCGCAAATCGCAAAGCTTATCATTGGTAGTGAATGTAATGTGCCTATCGAGACACAATGTGTAACAGAGGCGCATAATGTATCATTAGTAGTGTATGTGATGCGCTTAAAAAGGTGCATTGCGTTATGGAGGCGCACAGGGTATCATCCCTACTATTTGTAATGCACCTTTTTAGGCGCTTTACAATGTCTCGCCCAGTGTATAATGCGCCGTTTTGGTGTACAACAGTTCATTTACATAGAGAATATGGCGTCGAGTATTTTGGCGCAAAATAGACAAAAAAAAACTGCGCTTGCATATTGGGACATGTCGCCTTAAATCTATGATCCGCAGTAGAACAGGTTCATAGATTCGAGCGCATTCGATGCTACTAATGCGGCAAAAAAATGGCGTCTGGGCGACAAAAATCATACGTGTCGCCCACAGTACTTAGCAAGTGATACATTATATCATGGTATAGAACATGGGTAGAACTAATGAAACTGCTACAATGTATGACATTCCAGAACACCTTACATCAAATATGGTTGAGGTTCTCGGCCTCAGAGAAAAGACTAAACTAATTGGTTAACAGACCCCTGCACAGGGGCCGAGCTTCTAATGTGTTAATGACTGATTGGCCCTGTGCCTTAATCCTTAAAGGGGTTGTCTCACTACAGGGATCGCTGCTTTTTATGTTAAAGATCTTGCAAAAAAAGTCACTTTGCAATATGTGTCCATTACCAGTGTCCTACCTATTCCTAGATATCCCCTCTTGTATGGGCTGCATCAGCTCCTCAGGTCGCTATAGCTACAGACCTGTTCAATCTCTCCTGGTTGCTATAGCTACAGACCTGGCTTCTACTGCAGTCAAGTAGAAGCCAGTAAACACGCCCCTGAATTCAAAATGAAACCAAGAAAACAGGACTGAGGTCAGATGAATCAATGTAGTGAGGCGACCCCTTTAACTCTTTTTGAATGAATTGGAGGGGGGGAGGGGTGCTTTATCTCAAAGGAGAAAGGAAATTCCTGGGACACTGAAAACTTCTTGTGTGTGTTCTGAATCTTCTTCCTCAAGCCACTATACTGAGTAGAAAACCAAAGTGGATCCTTTTAGACGATTTAAGTCTGACCTAAATTATTACTTTATCAGTATCGATAATGCAGCTCTCTGGTCTGTTCCATCCACAACCATTAAGATTCAGCCTCTCATTACCTATGATATATAATACCCTCCTGCCCAAAACGTTATAAGAAATAAGAAAATGAGTTGACTTGGAAATTCACATGAGTCTGAAGAGAGTCTCCCACCCAATAAATCCTGAATTGCAATAACTAATCATTGGCGGCCTCTCGAAAACAGAAGGACGCCCATGACGACTGCCTATGCGTTCTCACCCCTTCATAAGTTCTGGTTATGATTTTTTTGGCTCTTTGTTTATTTCCTCCTCGCCTTTCAAGAGCCACCTTTTCTTCATCTCTATAGACCTATGAAGGTTTTCTTTCTTTGCAGGACAAGATGTACGTCTAATGCTGCTATTACCACGGACTGTCCTGAAAAATAAAGACAAGTTCTAAGTGGGGTGAAATGTGAAAAGAACGTACTTGCTTATGGAAGGGCGTTTTTTTTTTGCCCTTTTTTTTGT